>WHVE01000277.1:0-153593 GCA_015178995.1 Trichophaea hybrida
TCCATGTTGACTGCCGGCTCCCAGCGGCTTTTATCGTAGCCCTTCTATTTGACAAGATACTGCAATTGGCGTTGGAATATTCTCGAGTCTTTAATAATTTCTACTTCCTATTCTTCCTCTCCATCCACAATAACTGGTGGGGGTGCAGATTCGATTTGTCCTGGTAAGGGGTCTGCTGAAACTTTGCTCAACCGGGAGATTGATTGTACTGGATGGATATGAAGGTCCTTGGGTAAGTGTAAACAGTAGGCCCATGGACTAATGACTTCCATGATTTCGTATGGTCCCAAGTGTTTCCAGTCTAACTTCTTGCTGGGTTGCTGTGTCGTGATATTTCTGGCGTCCATCCACACAGGGTCCCCAATCTTCATTTGCACTCCCTCTCGTCGGTGTTTGTCTGTCTGTTCCGCTTGAATATCTTGTGCCCGAGTCATCTCAGTCTTCACTTGTTCAAAGATATTGTTCATCTTTTGGGAAAGGCTATTTGCATTTACTTCCTTGATATGATCTTCATTTTAAACTGGATGTCGGCTGAAAGTCATTCTTGGATGGAACCCATAATTGCCAAAAAACAGTGAGCATCCTGTTGTGTCCGAAGTGTGATTGTTTGACGCAAACTCAGCCATGGGTAACCACTGTGCCCAGTCGGTCTGTTGATAATTGACGAAGGATCTCAGGTATTGTTCCATGATGGCGTTCATCCGTTCCGTTTGACCGTCCATTTGTGGATGGAATGCGGTTGAAAGTCTTTGTTCAATTCCCAGTGTTTCACAGACATGTCTCCAGAACTCCGAAGCAAATTGGGGTCCTCTGTCTCATACTCTAGTGACTGGTGAGCCATGCAATTTGAACACTTCTCGTATAAACATTTCGCCCAATTTCTTTCCGTCTGTATCGTCTCTACATGGAACCAAATGCTTTATCTTTGATAGCCTATCAACCACTACCCAGATGGCATTATACCCTTCGCTTTCTGGTAACCCTACCACGAAATCCATAGTCAGATCTTTCCATGGTTGTTGTAGTACTTCCAATGGTTTGAGCCATCCATGGATCTTTTGGTGAGTCGCCTTGCTGCATTCGCATACGTGACAGTTCCATACATACCTATCCACTTCCGCTCTCATGCCCTGCTACTGATGATACTTTTTCAGTAATTGGAGAGTTTTTGCTCGTCCTGGATGTCTTGCTGCTGGATTATCGTGATGTTTCTTTATAAGCTGAAGTCTTTTCGAAGCTTCCTAGTTGATGATTTCTGTGGCATTGGCGCATAGTCCTTCACTGCTATCTTATGGGCAGTCTTTGCACACACCTTGAATCCAATTTCACAATTCTTCTGGACTGACTTTGTCTGCCTCCCTATTGCCTACTGCCGCGAACGCTACCATGAGGCCTTGTTCTATTCTTTCGTCCAGATTCTCCGTTTTGAGCACTATTTGTTGGGTTTTTTCTGCCCCCCCCCCTTTGGAGGAATGTCTCCTGGCATTGTGGTGAGTGCATCGGGCTTCTGGCCCTGTCTTCCCAGGCGGTAAACAATCTTGAACTTAAATCTCCACAGGAATTCAGACTACCTTGTTTGCCATTTATTTAAAAACTGTGATGTCATAAAATATTCGAGATTCTTATGGTCCGTCAATATTTTGATTGGATGTGCTGACCCCTCGCACTCAGGTCTCCATTGTTTGAGGGATTTCACAATTGCTCCTGATCCTGATTGTAGATTTTGTAATTTTCCTCGGCTGGTGTATGCTTCTTGGAAAAGAATGCAACCGGGTGAAGGATTCCTTGGTCGTCATATTGTGATAGGACTCCTGCTGACACGTAGCTAGAAGCATCTGTTTCCAGAACGATTTCCTTTTCGTAATCAAAATGTGCGATTACTGGTGCTGTTGTGAATGCTTCTTTCAGTTCTGCAAAGACCCTTTTCTGATCAGGTCCTCAATGAAATGGTACCAGTTTTTTCGTTAGCTTTGTCAATGGTTGGACCACCCTGCTGTAATTCCTGATGAATCTTCGATAGAAGTTGGCGAATCCTAAGAAAGCTTGAACCTCTGTGAGTTTGCCCGGTGCTTCCCACTCTTTGACCGCTGTTACCTTTTGCGGATCCATTCCGATTCGATTGACACTGACTATTTGTCCTAGATACATGACCTCTTGTTGATGGAATTCGCATTTTTTGGCTTTCAAATATAATCCAGCTTCCTTCAATGTTGTGATCACCGCTCTGACATGTTCCCGATGTTGTGTCAGATTGTCACTGTAGATAAGATTGTCATCCAGAAAAGCCATGCAGAAGATATCCTGAAAAGGTCAAAGTATGTCATTGATGAATTCCTGGAAGAATGCTGGTGCGTTGGTAAGTCCAAATGGCATAACCAGGGACTCGAATAGACCATAGTGGGTCTGGAATGCTGACTTCTATTCGTCCCCATCGCCGATTCTGATCATATTGTAGGCATCTCGAACATCCAACTTGGTATACCATCTAACAATTGATAATCTCAATAAGGTTTCTTGAATGAGTGGTAGGGGTATCGATTTTTGATTGTTCCCTTGTTCAGGCCTCTATAATCCATACATAACCTGAGGCGTCCGTTAGGTTTGGGTGCGAATAGCACCGGTGCTCCACATGGTGATGACAATCATCTGATGAATCCCTTCGACAGGTTATTTTCAATCCATTCCTTCAAGACTTGTGACTCTTCCGTTAATAAGCTCTAAAATGGTCCGAATGGAGGTACAAAACCTTCTTGGAGAGTGATCTTGTGGTCATATGGTTTGCGTGGAGATAGTCGTTCAGCAATAACCTTGTCAATGAGGGAAACGAACTCATGATATTCTTTTAGAATTAACTGATCCCGCGGTTTTTTCGGAAGGTTTTTTACATTGAGGGCCTTGTTGATTTCATATGATGTTACCGCACATACTTTGAGTTTCTCCTTCTTGTTGCGTCTCATAAGTGGTGCTGCTGCTAATGCACATATATCAAGTTTTGGCCTGTCTGGTTCCACCGTTTCCATATGATTGCCCCATACCCACATACTCGAGTGATGTTGACAATGTTCCTGACAGTAAGTGCTTTCGAATCTTATCCTGTTTTCTGGAATTTGACTGTGACATCGTGGAGTTGTAGCCATGGTAACCCTAGTACTATTGGATAGTGTCCTAATTTTGTAACAAACACTTGTAACTGTTCTTGATGTCTGCGTATGTCTAGATTCAATTTAGCCATTGTGGTGATTGTTCCTGATTCAATGGGCCTTCCATCTATAACTTCCAATTCTCTTGATTGTTTTAACTCTCTTTCCCCCAAGTGATGATGGTGAACGAAATGTTTGTCAATAAATACTATTCCAGTAGCTCCGCAGTCTATCAAAGCGTGGGTATTAATTATTTCGTCTTCTATTTTCAGCAAGCATTTCACGATGAGATGTTTGCTTTCCATAGAAGCAGCTTTTATTTCTGCGCTTGATATAGAAAACTGCGAAATACCAAAACTAGCATTTACTGACAAAGGAGATTCGTTTCCAGCACAATTGCCATCCTTATTGCACTGGACCAAACTGTTCCCGACTCAACTTCCTTTTCTCACCTTGTTTCCGAATCTGTATCTCCCTCATTTGCTGTCATCTTGAATGGTGATACCTCTGTTTGTCCTGATGCTGCCTTCAACTTCCTTGGGCATAATTGTCAAGGGTTCAAGGCTCGGAGTTCTAGGGGTTATAAAAACCAAACTAAGATAGAGGTATTGTGCGGTGGTGCAGTAATCGCGGGTACTGCGTAACAAGCAAGAGACTCGAAATCCGGAATCACAGAAGTGAACAAAGGTTGCTGCCGAAGCTATTGATTGTTTTGTAGACTAGAGAACGAGTGAAGAACAAACCTATCCTCCGCAAACCCAGCATCCTTATATACAGTTAACGCGACCGTCATCACCTTTGCTCACTCGTTCCAAAATACATCCTAACTCCACCCAACTATGTACGCAACCCTTTCAACCCGCGGCCTACGCCATAACCATCACGCCATATTTACAACGCAACCAACAAAACCTGATTCCTTCCAACGAAACCTGATTCCAATCAACGAAACCTGATTCCTTCCAACACAACCTGATTCCTTCTATCGAAACCTGTTTTCCTTCGTATTCCCTTTCCCCTTCATCGATCCTTATTCCTTCTTCGATGCTCACTTGACACAACCGTGACAATAATGCCGCGAAATGTCTGCTATCCCCACAATACATACATAGTCCTCCTTCTCTGCGTCTTTTTCGTTCCTCAGGTGTAATCGTCTTTTCTTTGACTGCCGAAAGGTCCATTGGTGCAGGACTGTGATAGCCTGCGACTGTTCCTGCTGGTGCCGTGTCTGGGGCGGATGTGATGTTGGTCGTTGTCTCAGGCTTTTTATAGCCCTCCTACTTCCCTGATTTCTTTTCCGCCGCGCGTCTCCTCAGCTGTGAATCTCATTTTGAGCATAGTTTGATGAATTCAACTATACTTTCCAGTTCTTCGATATGTTGCAGAGAGTCCTTAAGCTCATTGGACAGCCCATTCCGTAATGCATCCATTTGGGCATCTGTATTCCATTTGACATCTGCTATGTATCGTTGGAATTCCGCATAATACTGAGAGAATTCGCGGTCTCGTTGTCTGAGCCTCAAGAGTTCCCTCTTGGCTGTTGCTGCTTTGTTTTGATCTCCGAATGCTAGGTCTAGCAGATCAACTAGGTCTTTAAAGGTATCGAGTTTGACTTCCCCAGAGATTTCATCGCATCGTGGCATTAACTGTACCAGGGCTACCTCTTTCAAATATCCAACTGCATACCTCAGCTATTTCTGCTATGTATTCAACGCTTTTGGTTTGGAGGCTATCTTCAATGCCAACTGTACTTTCCGTCTTCGGAGTTCTTTTCTGTCTTCTCCTGAGAAACTGGCAATATCATTCACCTTTTCTTCCCTTTCTTCCCTGGCTCCTATTTCTCCCATTCTTCCCTGTGACAGCCTCAAGATTCGGGTCACCTGTTGTCGATTTTCTTCTGCCAGGTCTCTAAACTTCTCCATCTGTACTTGGGTGTCTTCCAGATCTTGTTTCAACTCTGCCAGGTCTGGATTACTCTCTGCCAGCTGTTGTTCTAGGTCCCGGACCTTCTCCTCCAGATCTCCATAATTGCATACTTGAGGTACTTCCTCCCTTGATGCTAATGTTTGTTGTGTAAGCAGTAACTCCTGCTTCAGATTGTCCCGTTCCTGGATGACATTTTCTCCTTCTGCCAATAATTCCGAAATTCGTACTTCCACATTCTTCACAGATTGCTGTTCCTTCTGTAATTCTTTCAATCTGCTGGTTGTTGGAAGTTGAGCGAATGCCGTCAGCCCGATATTGATGTCCCGGATGTGTAGCCTGAGCTATACTTCGTTCATGACCTCCATATCCTTTGCTGTCACATTCTCCAGTTCCAGTTGTCACGCGCTGGGTAACGTGACATCGCGGGTCAGTCTTGAAGAACCTTCTGACATCATTACTGTCATGTTGAGATGCTTCCGTGAGGAGGTAGGCCACTGTGAAACGGGAACAAGGTTTGATACTCAGGTGGTCTTTTACCTGGTCGATACTTTCCTGGATTTGTGGAACTGCTGCTTCGATTTCTGCTTCCACAAATGGATTGACCATCTACCAGAGGAACACTTTGTGTTTCCTGGGTGTTGTTACAATGATCAGCAGGGTTGATAATGGAGCCGGATGTAACTCTCGATCTACTCCCTTTCCTTTGTTTGCCTTCCACTCATTTTGATCTGCCGACAATATTTGACTTTCTATGTCCTTCGGTGTTGCTTTGATTGTGGATTGCGATTTCGCGGTGTGAGCATCTGCTGCTCTTCCGATTGTTGTATGTGAGCCTCCGCAGTTATGTTCGCAGTAACACGGTTCTTCATCCTAACAGTTGACGTGAAGACCGTAATATTTGGTCCAAAAGTTCTTAAAAACTGGATTGTTGATTCGGAGTCCTCCTCCGTTCATTGCAGCATTCGTCCAGTAGCTGTTCGTGGGGGCAATTGCCTGTGGTTCGTCTCAGATGTATGCTTCGAGGGTTCTTCAGTTTCGAGGATGATAGCGTCGATGCTATTGAATGTGTTGAGTGGTTCTTGTTCAAAAAGATCGGTGGTTTGACCAGCTAGGTCAAAGAAATTGATTCGCGATTGTTCAGATTGGTTGCTATTGTACACTGGTATTTACTCAAATATGCTAGATCCTTCTCGTCGAAATCTCCAGATGCACACTACACAAATGTGTCTCCAGAGACTGTGTACCGTTAAACCGTTTTCGAAGTTGCCAACAGATTTAAACACCAGGCACTGAGGGTTGCAGGGACAATGACAAATGTAACAGCCGCTTTGGTGGTGATAACGACACATATACTAAATTATAACCAGTAGATTCGATTGTAGACTCATTCTTCTGTCAAGGTTTCAAGGTTCGGAGTTCTAAGGGTTATAAAAACCAAACGGGAGATGCGGTGATTGTGGGTACTGCATAGTCAATTAGAGACTCGATATCCGGAATCACAGACGTGAACAAAGGTTGGTGCCGAAGCTATTGATTGTTTTGTAGACTAGAGAACAAGTAAAGAACGAACCTCTACTCCACGAATGCATCGTCCTTATATACAGCTAACGCGACCGTCGTCACCTTTACTCACTCGTTCCAAAATACATCCCCACTTTACCCAACTATCTACGCAACCCTTTCAAACTGTGGCTCATGCCATAACCATCACGCCATATTTACAACACAACTGTCGAAACCTGATTCCTTCCCACGAAACCTGTTTCTTTCCTTCAAAACCTAATTCCTTCCAACAAAATCTGTTTTCTTCCTTCAAAACCTGATTCCCTTTGTATTCCCCTATATTCTTCATCAATCCATACTCCTCCTCCGATCCTCACCCGACACAATCGTGACAGGTACCTGATGTTGATTGGGACAAAGCAGCCCAGTTTGAAGTATTATGACAAGGCATATCTGAGGAGCTGAAGGACTCACTACAGCACTGCGACATTCCATTGGACCTCACGGAATTTGTGAAAATGTGCTCAAAAATAGACTCCAAATTCTGCGCCCGAGCCACGAAGAGAATGTCAGAAAGATCGACAGCAGGGTCAAAGAAACAGGAAACCACGAGCAACACCACACCTTTCCCAGAAATAGCACCAGCAGGCACTGTGGCAGATTACCACAGCCCTGCTCCAATGGACCTTTCAGCAATCAAGGGGAGGAAGATTACGCTGGAGGAACAAAAAAGATGAATGGAAGGAGGATTGTGTATATACTGTGGGGATTCAAGGCACTTCGCAGCAAGTTGCCCGAGAAAATTGAAAGCAGCATCAGGACAGGTGGAAGTAACACCTTTTAAGAAAGCAGAAAATAAAATGGACACAGATTCGGAAAAGGTGGAGTCGGGAAAAGCTTAGGCCAGTGCAATATGGATGGCCATTGTGCTGGGCACAAATCTCCTTTGTCTACAGTTGTAAAGTCTCTTGTTGGAATTTTGCTGTTTTCAATTGGTAGCGCAGAAATTAAAGAGTCTTTAATGGAAAGAAAGCATCTTGTTGTGAAATTTTCGCTGAAAATCGGAGACAGGTTAATCAATTCGCACACTTTAAGTGACTGCGGAGCCACCAGAATAGCATTTGTAGACAAAGATATTGTTCGCTATCATGAATTTAAAAAAATAGAATTACGAGAATCAAGAGAGTTAGAGGTTATCGATGGAAGGCCCATCGAATCAGGAACCATTACCACCATGGCCAAGTTGAAAATAGGAATACAATCACACAAGGAGCAACTACCAGTGTTCGTAACAATGTTGGGGCATTATCCGATCGTACTAGGATTACCATGGTTAAAACTTCAGGACATGACGGATAAATTCCAGGCGCAACAGATCGGCTTCGAAAGCAGATACTGTCAACCGCATTGCCAACATCATTTGAGTGTATGGGTATGGGGCAATCACATGGAAACAACAGCAGCAGATCTGGAAAGATCAAAATTAGACATTTGCGCAGTAATACCATTACCTTTCGTAAGAAGAGTCAAAACGGAGAAACTCAAGGTTTATGCCATCACACTGTACGAAATCAACAAGGCCTTGGGAATGAAGAATCTACAAGAAAAGTCCCTCGAAGAAGTCATCCCAAAGGAATACCACCAGTTTCTACCCCTGTTCAGCAAGGTAACCGCTGAAACGCTACCACTACACCAACCCTACAATCACCAGATTAAATTACAGGAGGGCTTCACACCGCCATTTGGGCCTATCTACAACTTATCTCGAGATGAGCTACAAGTTTTAAAAGAATGGATAGAGAAGAACTTGTCCAAAGGATTTATCCGGTCGTCTTCATCACCTTGCAGAGCCCCACTACTTTTTGCTCAAAAGCCGGGAGGAGGCTTAAGACTCTGGGTCGAATACTGAGGCTTAAATGAAGGAACAATAAAAAACCGGTACCCCCTACCATTAATCCCTGAAACCCTGCTAAAACTCTCGAAAGCTCGCTATTACACCAAGCTAGACATCCGCAATGCGTATAATATGATTAGAATCACAGAAGGAGACGAATAGAAAACAGCATTCAGAACCTGCTATAGACTTTTCGAATAACGGGTTATGCCCTTCGGACTTACCAACGCACCAGCATCCTTCCAAGAATTCATCTACAACACATTACGACCTTTCTTGGATATCTTCTGTACGGTGTTCTTGGACAACATCCTTATTTACAGCGATTACCTCAGTGAATACAAGGAACGTGTCAGAGCAGTCATGACCGCACTTAAGGAAGCTGGTCTCTACCTAAAAGCAGGGAAATGCAAATTCCATAAGGAGGAAGTCAATCACCTAGGGTTAATTGTCAGAGTGAACGGAATCAAAATGGATCCGGAGAAAGTCCAAGCCATTGAACATTGGGAAGCACTGGAGAAACGTAAAGAAGCCCAAGCCTTTTTGGGCATTGTCAACTTCCATCGACAATTCATACGAAACTACAGCAGGGTGGTACAACTGCTAACAAAACTTACAACAAAGTTAGTATGTTTTAACTGGGGACCGGATCAAAAAAGAGCATTCGCTGAACTCAAGAAAGCTGTTACAATGGCACCAGTGCTAGCCCATTTCGATTATAAAAAAGAGATAGTCCTCGAAACTGACGCCTCAAGTTACGTATCCACAGGAGTTCTCTCACAATATGATGACCAAGGAGTGCTACACCCGGTGGCCTGCTTCTCCAAAAAACACTTGCCCGCTGAGGAAAATCATGAAATCTACAACCAAGAATCAGGTGCGATAGTCAAAAGCCTAGAACAATGGAGATCCAAATGCGAAGGTTCAGCACATCCGATTAAGATTCTTACCGACCACAACAATATGGAGTACTTCATGACATCGAATCTGTTAAATCGAAGGCAGACCAGATGATCCGAATTTCTGTCAAGGTTTAAATTCAAGATAGTTTACCGGCCAGGAACGCATGGTCAAAAACCCGATGCACTTACAAGAATGCCAGGAGAAATTCCTCCGATGGGGGGTGCAGAAAAAACCCTTCAAATGATGCTAAAGATAATAAACCTCAACCAGAGGGTTCGCAAAGGGTTAATCGTGGTATTAGCGGAAACAGTCAACCTGGATAGCGCCTCCGTAAGCTCCGAAAAGTTATGAAACCGGATAAAAAATGTATGTCAGTATTGCTTGTATAACAGTAGCGAAGGGCTATGTACGCATAAGGATTAGTCACTGGAAATCTCTGAAATACAAATGCTACCAACAGACGAGGACAAACTCAAGTGGATTCAGGAATGCCATGATTCTCCTGTCGCAGGACATCCGGGACGAGCAAAAACCTACGAGCTGCTGAGCCGAAGCCATTCATGGAACCACATGAGAAAAGACGTGGATCGCTATGTACGCAACTCCCATACGTGTCAAAGGAGTAAAGCAACCCATGGAAAAACCCATGGCCTGCTACGACCGTTGGAAATACCGGAGCAACCATGGAAGGATTTAAGCATGGACTTCGTAGTCGGACTACCAGAAAGCAAAGGGTTTAACAAAGTATGGGTAGTAGTCGATCGACTGATGAATATGCAACACCTGGTACCCTGCACTGACAAAGTAGACGGAAAGAAGTTGAGAGAAATGTACATAAAGGAGGTATTCAGAATGCACGGACTGCCTGAAACAATAGTGTCCAACCGGGGGCCGCAATTCACCTTAGAATTCTGGAAACATGTCTGCGAAAGATTGGGAATTGAATGAAGGCCATCAACTGCATTGCATTCTCAGACCGATGGTCAAACTGAAAGAATCATCGTGATAATAAAACAGTATCTCCGAAATTTTGTCAATTATCAGCAGGACAATTGGGTCCGGTGGTTATCATTGGCAGAATTCGCGGCTAACTATCATACCTAGGAGACGACCAATTGCTCCGTGTTTTTTGCCAACTATGGCTTCCACCTACGAATAACCTTCAGCCAACACCCAATCAAGGATCCCAACAATATTCGCGAAGTAAACGCACAGCAGATGGCCCAACAGATGGAGCTACTTTTCAGCGAACTGTGAGCAGAAATGAAAAGGGCTCAGGCCATACAGTCTGAGCAGGCCAATAAATCGCGAAGGGTTGGAGCGGAGTTACAGATAGGAGACTAAGCATGGATCGACACCAGAGATCTATCGACGGCCAGACCCAGTCAAAAACTGGATTGGAAACGTATTGGACCATATGAAATCACAGAGGTCATCAGTCCATGGGCCTATGGAGATAAGCTACCAAGTCAACTACGCATTCACGACATTCAACCGATATCCAGGTTGGACATGGCTGCCCAGGACCCTCTCCCAAATCAAAAGCAAAAACCACTACCTCCGGTGATATTCGATGGAGAAGAGGAGCACGAAGTCGGATGGGTGGACAGTTCCAGGCTGTTCCGAAGACAACTACAATATTACGTGGAGTGGAGAGGGTACGACGAGCGCAGCTGGGAGCCCACAGCCAACGTGGATGGACTTAAGGCTATCGACAACTTTCACACCGAACAATCTGGCAAACCAGGCATGTGAACCTCGGAGGTACTTGGCATTGGAGAGGGGGAAGCTACTGTCACAGTTGTGTTGAGTGACGATCGGCGGTGGAGTGATGATTGGTGAATCATATAAAAGATAAAGTACGACGAGAATAAAATCAGGTTTCGAATGGAGGCTAAAGCATGACGAGAATGAAATCAGGTTTCCAACAGATGCTAAAGTATGACAAGAATGAAATGAGGTTTCAAATCATGGTTTTATAGGAAACGACGGAATCGCACGAAAGCAGTATTCAAAGAAAGCAGGAGTTTGGATGTATTATGGAATGAGTGAAATCACTGTATATAAACCAGGCATTTGGTGGAGGATAAGTTTCTTTCTTCACTCGTTCTCTCATCTATAAAACAATCAATTAGCTTCAGCTTTTACTTCTTTCACATTTGGTGATTCTGGATCGAGTCTCTTGCAAACAGTCTTTGTTTCTTTAGCTACAGGCTATTCTCGATTCTGAGCTTTCCTACTCTTTGATTTTATAACCCCTAGAACCCCAAGCCCTGAACCCTCGACACCCAGCCCTGAATCCTTGACAATTCTGGATCCAGTCTCCTGCATACAGTCTTCGTTTTTTAGCTACAGACAATTCCTAACTCTTGAAGCCCTCCAGCTTTCGGATTTCATAATCCTTAGAACTCCGAGCCCTGAACCCTTGATACCCAGCTCTGGATCCTTGACAATATACATATAATTTCTGTTGGACAATTTCATAAAACCAATGTCCGGGATAAAGCCATCATGGTGGTAATGAATTTTGTAGAGATGATTAAAATTTGAATCTTCTTGGAATCATCTCTGTAACTGTCGACCCAGTCAATTGGATAGTAAACTTCTCTATACTTATTGCACATGGAATTGATAATCTTCAATCCATATTGTTGTGAAATGGTGGTAATTGATATATAGTTTTTGATATTGCCAATAACTAATATATATCCAGTATTTCCAGAATATCAATTGTAATTATCTCTTTGAGTATTATAATCATTACAGTTGAAACCATTACTTTTTGGCATTATGATCAGAATTGATTTGCAGTGTATTCCTGATTTTGACATTTACTGAACTGCTGGGTTTCTGTAATCAACTACCTTAGCTGGTAGTCCACCACCAAAGCCTTTATAGTTTTCTCACATTTACAAAGAATAATAATATAGAATTGAATATATAATTACTTGTTTTTGAATATGTTTGTAAGTGTAGTGAGATGTTGGAAAAAAGGAGTTTATCACAAATTGTATATACAAAATATATCCAATCTTTTAAGAGTAATCATAGTGTAAGGACAGGTATGGGCCAATATTGCTCCATACTTCAATGTAAGAGTAGATATGACTGCATACATGAATAAGTAATGAAGTAGTCATATAATTGTAAGATAAGATGATCACTAGAGTGCAATTGCACTTCCGTGAAGTGACTATATACTGGGCGGTTACCCGCCCCTTGCCGGCTGCCATTACATCCGGCCATGCAAAGACAGAGACCTATATGCAATAGCAACCCTATTCCACATATCGAGTAATTGTATATAATATTGCTTGTTTGAATATGGCAATTTTGGGATATTAGTTAATGGTAATAAAATGAATCTTTTGCACCTCATATTGCTTTTACCAGATGTAGATTGGAGTCTTAGAGTATATCCTAATTTTTGAACATTTTGTGATTTGCGGCTCTGCAGCTGCTTTCAAGTTGCAAAACCCTAGATCTCCGATTAACGCATCATTTGAATCGAAACTCATCTCGGGACTACCTGCCAACAATACAACTATTAAACCGTTTCACCTGAATACAAAGCCTACCATAGCTTTAGTTTTATAGAGAAGAAAGCGCAGTTCGGGTTTTCGATACCGAAACCCACAAAGGATGTTTTGAATGTGGCTGAAAGCCTGAACAAAGAAACGAGTTACCAAAACAGCGGTTGATCGTAACTTGGGATGGCAAGAAGCTATCGCACATAACTTCCTCTCGAATTGCAGTCGGGAATAGCGGAAACTGCTGGTAATGATGTTCCAACCGCAAATTTTCAGTACACGTTTATTTTTTCGCCATTCCGGAATAGTTTATAAGCTACTGAAACTGGAACGAAATGAAACAGATGATCAAACTAAACGTCTGGTCAAAACGTTTTCTGTATTCAAGAAAGTGAAGCAAGGGGCGCCACTTTTCGAGGCATTATCAATAATTCTGTCTACTATAAGGACACGCCGAGAAATAGTAATTGTTTCGTGTGAGAGAAGACAAGGTCTTAACCATACATTACCTCCTTCAACATGGATGAAGTAGCTAACAATATAACCTCAGTTATTTTCCGTACTACTCGGAGCACAAATTTCTATTGAGTCTGGAACTTATACACAACCAATTTCTGCACCCAAAAGCGTCATCTAATATATTCCTTATCTCGTACTATCCATTTTTCCGTAACCAAGCGACAAATCTTGAAAACCTTTGAAGTCATGCCACCCAAGCCGAAGCAAACCGACATTGGCAAAACGAAGAAAACCCCAGCGAAAAATCACAAGGCAAACGACAAAGACAAAGCTAAGGGAAAGGGCTCAGGCGAAAAGGCAACCGCTAAGAGCAAAACTGAGAAGGAGATTGAGGCCAAGCATAAACAACTGAACGAGACCAAAGTAAAAGCCGATGAGGACGCAAAAAACAGAAAGACACCACTGAAAGGACAGAGCAAACTCCAAAAAGAAGCCGCAACCCTGGAGGCAGAACTGGCGGAATTAAAGAAGAAAGACAAGGAAGAAAAGGCAAATAAGAAAGAGAAAGAAGACGAAAAGAAGAGGGAAGCGGAAAAAAAGAAAAAAGAAAAGGAAAAAAAGAAGAAAGAACAGGAAAAGAAGAGAACGGAAGCGGAAACGAATAAAAACGATGGAGAGGAAAATGATGATGATAATGACGATGAAAACTCAGATAATGACGACAGCCTAAAGAAATCTAAAGCTCAACTGGCGGACGAGGCGAAACAAGCTAGGATTGTGAGAAAGCTCCAGAAGGAATGGGAAAACCGTGATGCGGAAGCAGAGAAGCAAGCCAATTTTGAAAAGGCCAAGAAAGCTGCTCTTCGCAAGCGAAACGAAAAACAGAAAATTGCCGACCAGGAGGCGCAGCGTCAGTATCATGAAGAAAGCGACAGGAGGGAAGCTGAGCAAATTAAGGAACAACGAGCGGAAGGCGAGAGATTGCTACAGCAAAATCTTGCCAACGTCCCTTGGCCACTTGAAGGAACCGTGAAACGAAAACCCAACCTTTCCAAGGAAGAACGAGCTGAAATTGACGAGCGATTCCACCATTATATCCGAGACGAATATCCCCACCGTTTACAGGCATATCTATTGCGCAATGGAAATGCTGCCGAGATTTTCCGCACACAAGGAGGTCCTATGTTACGAGAAAGGGTAGAAGAACTCTACAATGAGCAGCTACAAAACCTACCACACACCTGGTATAGTGGCATCCCCGAACATGACGCGCTTCAGCGTGTGCCATATGAGCAACGACGAGGACATGGCACGCACTTTTAGACCGTTACTATCACGCTACTGGTTGGCCTCCGCGGCGTAACACCCATTGGACAGAGAGAACGGAGCTTCAGCGCCTCATGCACGACTCGAAACGCTTTACCGAAACAGCGAGGCTATCAAACGAAAGGATCAAGATGTGCCGAGGTAATGTCGAAGGGCTGAGGATGATCTTCGGGAGATATTCCTTGGAATTGGATTCAGAAAGACTCGAAACCGCTTGACTCGGCATACTCCAGGTGCGCCTCCCCGATCACGACCTAGCAAAACCCCCGAACGCGATGCAGACGGTAACATTATCAAAACAACAAAAAAGACAAATACCGATAGGAATCCAACAAAAAAGAAAAAGAAGGCATATTTTACCACTAGTAAATGGTTGAAGAGAAACAAAAAAGTTGTTAAACGGAAGGCGAGTTCGAAGGATGATGACGAGGAAGACGACAGTGACGTCGGCGACACTCAGAAAGAATCGGAAGAACCGGAAAAGAAGAAACAAAAGACGGGTAAAGCACCAAAGACCGGTAAGGGCAAGAGAAAAGGCCAGAAGGTGGTTGAAGTTCCGGTTGAGATCATGGAGGAACCAGGGGAGGTGTCTGATGACAGTGACGACGGAGACGAGGATTATGACGACTTATTGTAGTGACGGAATATCGACTGTAAGAGGATCGAAGATTAACAGAGACTTTGTGTGCCTTGATTTTGTTTTTCATTTTGGTAAAATTGCCAATGTTTTTTCAGAGGTTTGCAAAATTGGTTTTTGTATGCAATACACATTTTAGAGATTGCAAGACTTATATAAAATGCAATTGGTTGACAAGGAGTGGCAGTTACTGATTTCAAATTTATTGAATAACACATGACGATACGGGTGCTGATTAGGAAGTACGACTTGGATGTAACTTAGGTTGCGGAAGTGCTTAGGATTAGGTTATGTCATGGCCGCAAGCGGCCGAATACAATATGATTACAAACAAACAAACAAACGATACGGGTGCTGTGTTCGAGCAATGTGCGGCAACGGTTGGAATCCTAGTAATTGGGTCGTGGACACCATCATCTCTCTTTCCATCGACTACTCTACAATCAGCGACACAGGGAGATAGAGATCGAAGTACCTCATGATGAATGACAACTCCAGAAGTCTGATATCCAGAACACCACTTAACCCTAACCCGAAAACACAACTGTATGATCTCACTAAAACTGCACGCAAAATTTCTGGATCTCACAGGACCGTGATATGGATTGGATATATTTGTGGAAAACATGAAGGATTCAAATATGTTAGCTCGATCATTATTGTCACTACGGTTATTGCGATCTTGCTGCTCGAAAACGAACGTGGGCGCTAGCGATACACATCCCTCGAGCGAGATCGAGAAATATCAGATTGTGTCATTTCGAACGAGTAATCACTCACCTTGAGCTCGCTCACTCGCTCCGCATTAATGTCCCATTCAATTCCATAGTTCCTTTCTTTCTATTACACCCCCAGCTTCAGACTATAGCCAACATCTCATCCTATCCCCTTCTCACATCTATACCTAACACCAACTCCCACCATGATGTCTCGCATACCGTTTTCCACCTTGAGTGTAACCACGTATACATATTCTGATTATTCATCTGCAGTATACCAAATTGATATCAACACGTCTACGCTTTCTAACCCGTTGGAATATTGCCATGTTTGTGGATTATTCCATGTAGAGGGGTAAATAGGGTCCTAGTCAGAAAATTCGTGCCCTTCTGACTAGCGTTTGGTAGATGTTGTACGTACAAGTGACAGATAGTGTGGCTTCTCTTAATTATATCTTTGATATCCTCTATACAGAGAATGGGATTTTTTTAGTGGGTAACACGGTGGTGTTGAAGTCATAGACGTAATTTGGCATATGAGAGCATGCGCACAATACTCTACAATAATGCTTTTTATACTTAGCTTTCTTATCTCTCTCCACCTGAGTTCGTAACTTCAGGTACTTTGATTGTAAATACCTACCCAATCGAATAGCTATAGGGAGATGCGTAGCGATTTATTTCCGAAAGCTATCTTGACATTAGTTCGTACTCAAAGTACTGGTACATTTTTCCGCGAAAAACAAATCAAGCAAAGAAAACCTGAAACATCATAAAAGCCATCGCGATCGTGGATATACCGTACACCACTGTACTGTATCCTCGCAATATCTGTTGGTCTATTTATCCCCAAACCTCACCTTCGGGTGTAAGGATCCAAACGACGAGTCTGAAGTCGCTTCCCTCTCCGACAGAACAAGTGTCGTCGGTATGCATCTTAGCGTGCATTCCTAGAAGTATTTAGCGTCTGCATATCAAGAGAAGATGGTACTTCTCACCGCCCCAGGCTCCCATGGTCCCATGGCCAACAACAACTTCAAGCTTGGGGTCTTGACGACCCTTGATTATGAGCGGAGTCTCGGGTCCAAAAAGCTCAACGATCGCATCGTAGCACTTTTTTTCACCGCCTCCGTTAAGGGCAGAAGTCTGGGGAGAAGAAGAGTACGCTTCGTCAATGCCTTGAAAAACTTGGTGACAAAACAAAATAGTATCAGTACATCTTCACTCGAAATTATCAATAAGGAAGGCAAACGCGAACTCACGTTTCTTAGACCATCTTCCGTCGAACCCCCAGAACGTTTCACCAGCGGGAGTGACGTCAGCCAACAAACGGCCTTGACTATCGATTTCAACGCTGACCTCCACCTCTTGCTCGATGGCAGAAACCCTCTTGTTCAGATCGACAAGGTGGATGATCAACTCATGTTTATCTCCGGTCGTGGAGTGGTCGACGGAGACACGGCTGACAGAAGTAGAAAGTGAATATGACTTAAGGTGAAGCCTATTGATGGAAAGGATGACAGTGCGCGTATGAGGAAGCGCGGGAGTCGAAAGAAGGATCGACATGTTGTTTTTGGTAAAGTAGGACGAATCACGCGGAAGATTCACGATTCGTGGTGTTAAACTTGTAGTGTTGGTTGTAGCGGTGGATTGCGAGGAAGGATAAAGTGGTTAAAGCAAGGAAGAGTTGACAGGTGGAAGCAAGGCGTAATTGTTCATTGTGGTAGGTTGTTGGGAAAGCGTGATGCACGTGATGTGTTAAGAAGTGTGAGTAACGTGCATTCAAGAGTGACGGCGTCACAACTTTAAATGAAAATAGAATGCTCGGCGCAAACGCCGTTGAAAGGCCAACAAACAAACATAATCAAGCCATTATCTGATTCGTGGTGTAAAAATTGACCAACCGGGAATGTGCAATCAATTGCGTTGGTTTTTGTACATCATATACATCATTCCAATCAAACCTGTTAGTTGTCTTGAATCAGACGAAAGATCAAAGACAAAACAGTGCCACACCAATGGAAATTCACGACAATCTAATACTAAAAACCTCTAAAGTTGCTATAAAACCTAGACATGCAGCGCTGACATTTAGCATTCCTCCGGCGATAAGATCACATACTAGCGTTCAGGTATTGCTGGTTGACCGTCACTATCATTCCATCATCCCACCTCTCTGGCGATATTCGATTAATCGTCTCTCCATTCTGGCGGCCCAGTATTCGCGTTCGTACTTCCGGACTGCTTTGACCACTGCAGTCATGAGTCCCACCCCAATTCCCCAATAGATCAATTTGATAAATTGGTCGTTGTAGTAAATTGAGAGGCTAAATAACCAGCCGAAAGTAATGGCCCAGAAGATTGGAGAAAGGGCAAGAGTAACAGCCAGAACCTACCCTTCAGTTAGCGAAGGCGACATGATAGTTGCTATATGAGTTGAGACATACAACTGCAATTTCCAAAAAACCCAAAAGATAATCCAGGCTCATGACAACCAAGTAAGTATGAGAATGGCAGAAATAATTTTGAACGACCTGCCACATATTTTTGATGGATTCTGTTGCGGCGATGGCAATAACATAAACTCCAACAATCTGTGCAACGACGCTAGCAATATCAATGAAGGTTGGGTTCTGTAGCCAGGCTACTGAAATCAAGCCGGTGGTTACAACGAGGCGTAGAGTATGTTGGGGAGTGATGCGATTCTATGGTACTAATCAGCTATCAATCAAAAGCTTTTGGGGCGTGTCATACTAGAAGCTTAAGAACGGTACTTCTCGTACTATCGAATATGTGGTAGGGAGGACCAATTTGGTCCCATCGAACAGGCGGAACCCTAGAAAGCTTGGCATCTTCTGTACGTACTCCAGTAAAACCCTCCTCCACCAGAAACCTGTTGTCGTCATTACCATTCTTTGGTTCTTTGACCGTGATAATTGAACCAGAATTTGAGCTGCGTCCAATGATGTTGCTGTCCGGTACCCACATCGTTCTGGACTGTTTCATCAGTATCCTAGAACTAGAACCTTGGAATGCTTGAAGCGTAGCATTAATATTCGGTGGAAAAATTTGCGAATGCTCGTCATCGTAAGGGTCCGGCGATGAGCTGGATGGAGTATTTATAGGGTTGGAACTGTCCGTGGGTGTATCTTCCTCTTGTTGGCCATAGCTCGAGAGTGACGAGGGATAACCTGTGTTAGAGCTAGTGGGCGATAGCTCAACCTTAAGCTTGTTAGAACAGAGGTTATGCTGTGAATGTTTGAGATCGCACCGATTCCGCTAAGCGACCTCCATAGCGTGCCCTCAAATCCTCCGGACTTCCCGGCGCTGGCTCTCGATGAAATAGCGCACGGACACACGGCTTTTGTGTATTAATCTTGAGTAGGGCTCTAGAGTCGTCCACCCCATTGGATCCTTCGCTATCGTGCCTCTCAGATATTTGTCTCCCAATTTTCTTCCGCGGAGTAAAAGGAAAAAAAGAGGGAATGGGAGAGTTCATGTCGGTGGTGGTTGGCGGTTTGGTCAAACTGCCGCTGTTAGCGTGATTCTAGAGGGGCTAAATTAGTGATTTGGAACTGGAGGTCAATTTGGATTGAGAGATTTACAGTTGAGAGAATGGCCTTCACAGGTTGAACAGCAGGTTGTAGTTGGCACCAGTGAAAATGGGAAGTCAGCTGGGTAGAACGCTAGGAATGATAGAAATGCGAAATCTACTACTACCAAATACATGTATTAAGTATGCGCGCGCACCGCAGTGGAGAAACACATACAAGCTCATTAGACCCTTAAGCGGCTTCTTAGAATTTCTATGTTGGGATTGTATTTGTTAGGTCAGCTGTCCGAGTTGAACCTGTATTTTTGAAACCAACCGTTGAAAAAACAAAACAGTTCATTCTTAGCCAACTAATCTCTAACTCCTAATTTTCTTCTTCTCTCGTACTCAGATTTCTAGCCTCGCTCGCAAGGTTGGCTACGACATTTATTTTCGCAGTCTGGGTAAGAGACAAATTTTCTTCAAAGCACCTACAGCCAATAACATGGAGCATCCGCCGAAGAGTTTATCTACCAAAACCCCTCTTGATGACCGAACAACCGAGGGTAGCAACCCCGATGAGACGATTTATCTCGAATACCATCCCCAAATAGCCGTAAACATAGCTCACAATAGTTCTTCAGCTACTACTACTATTCAGGCTGGCATACCATCTCAAGACACCATTGTTGGGGATACCTCCCCCACGACATCTATCAGCAGTCTTTCCGACGTGATTCCATCTTACCAGCCTCCGGAATCCCACTTCTCCGAAGCGATGGAGTCCATCGAAACCAACAATCGATCCCTCCAAGTCCCCCAAACCCAGGCCGAAATGGACCAGCTTCGGCACGAGGTCAATGCTCTAAAGAGGCTTCGAAAACGGGTTGTAGACCCAGTTGAAGCTAAAGCTATAGATGCACGTATTGCACGGGTGAAGGCCGCGATTAAGGGAACAACGCCAGGTTGGTCCGTGATAGAGATGTACCGTGATGCGGAGCAGAGCCTTGAATGGAGAATTAAGGATGGAGTTGATCGTTTGGGTATTCATGATCCTGATTTGGAGGTGAGGAACCAACAATGGGCGGAGCTAGGATGGTAAAAAATTTGTTTAATGATGGTCTGTTTTTTTAATACCCGGGAGTTTTTTGTTTAAGTTATCGACGGCATAGTTACGGTTGTGGCGTATGTGTTGGTTCATGATGGGAGACGAAATGGAACGATCCAAACCTGTACCATTTTATTCTTTTGCTCATTTTCATAGGTATTCTTGCAAATATTGATGCTGAATAAAATTAACGTTGATGTAAGACTCTTTTGGCTGTCTGGTATGATCGGACGAGATATGATAATCGGTAATCAGAAAATCTTTCATTCAGTAACGTCCTTGAAGCTGGATTTCTAACTCTAGATCTAGCCCAACAAACTCAATTATACCTATTAAAAACCGAGGCTGTCTCGCCCAGGCGAAATATGCTTTCCGCCCCCACAGGGTTTGGGAGCGGGGTAATAAGCATTTCCTCAATGCTTTCAGTACATTCCCACAAGACGAGGTTTGAACGACTTAGAATATCCAACATGGACAACTGAGTAGCGGATCATTTGGACTTGAATCAATCCAGCTATTGTTGAAATGATACAAAGGGAGAACCGTGTACTTAGACTATGGTACAGAAAGAAGAGAGAAGGAGAAAGACTCGGATATATATAAGAGAGTGTGGCGACTGTTGCGCGGCATTTGCCACTCGCCATCGGATATCCATGCATCAGTTATTTAGTTAAACTTATACTTCATCGCAGAATGGTTGTAATTGGTGGAGGGCTATTCCTGCCAGTGTGTTGACTGTGTACCTCATTTTGGCTTGTTCGTCATAAAATTGGTGTGGGTCGTCTTTCAGTTTCAATGCCAACTGAACCTTCTATCCTCGGAGTGCCTGTCTATCGATTTCTGAAAATCAATGTATATTGCTACCCTTATGGACACCATGTTCTTTGGATATTGCTCGGCCATTACCATCTTTCCCCGTGAGCACAAGCACTCTTTTGAACTGATCCCAATATTCTTTTCTTTCCTTCCCTAATACTCCTAACTGTTCTTCGGTGTCTGCAAGTTCTTGTCTCAGATCTTCCAAGCTTGCTGGTGCCAAGTTTGGTAATTGTTGTTCTAGATCTGTGATTTTGGCCTGCAAATCTCTGTGTATATAGACAGGTGCTTTTGCTTCTTCTGACTTTTTGCTGTATTAATGCCAGCTCTTGGTCCATGATTACTTTGTTTTGTTGGAGGTTCTTTCCATCTTCCACAAGGCCAGAAATTCTTTTGGCTTGGACAATGATTTGGTTGTTGAGCTGACTAATCTGATTTTCTATATTTGATGCTGGTGCTTCTGCTACTTGGGCTATGTTGTCCTTCATCTTGTAGACTGCTATTAGGGCATCTTGTTGGTTGAGGGCTGAAAAGTCCACTAGGATGATTCATGACAAGATTTCTTGATCCACTGTAGTGCACTGAGTATGCCATGGGCCACTATGCTGGTGGCTGCTTGACATGGTTGTTTGCGTTTTCAAAAGATAATTGTTGTCAGGAGTTGTGGATATTGTACCTTAGCCCTGGTAGCCAGCTTACTCCTTCAAGTTACTCATCACAAATATGTTCTCACTGGCCATTGATTTCCCAATAGATCTAACAATCATTGCCACAGGTGATATTGTACATACAGTAAGATTCAGAATTGCAGCACAACGATTTCTAGTGGTGAATTGCTGGTAGTTTGATTTGTGGTGGAAGTATTCCACTAATCGAAACTTAAACAGAAACTTCTTGTTGAGTACGGAACACTCTTCAATTGCTTCGATATTGGTCTGAATTTCTTTTTAAGCAAAGGTTATTTGCGCTAGCAAACTGGCCTATTTAACTGACTATTGGCTAGGTACCAGGGCAAAAGAACATCAAGGTTGATAATCCAGAGTGCACAGAAGATACAGTCTTTTTCCTCAATGCAATCAAAAAAAGTATTGTAATCTTCTATACTGCAGTTGCAGGTTGAATGTACCAGCCACTGCTGTAATGATCCACAATTACAAAAGATTATTGGATTGAAATATTCATCGTCTAGATCTCCCTCGGTTTCTGAACAGTTACAATACAAAATACTGTTGCCAGTCATTTCATCTTTGTTTATGTATTTGTAAAAATTGTATTGGTTATTGCCTGAGTAACAGGTGTCCCAGTATTGGGAGATACAGCAGGGGTTATTGGAGATTCTATCGTGTCCACAAGCACAGCAGTTTCTGTGGAATTCATTTTTGAGGCACAATCAGGGGCTTGTCAGTTCTTTGGGAGTCAGGGTATATTCAGGAGTCAAAACAGAAAGTAGTTATGGTGGTTGGAAGGCAAGTGTCAATATATATTTGATAATTTTGATGGGTAACTATGGCGAAATTTGAGTGGCTTTGCTTATTTGTGTTTGGTTTAGAAGTGGCACTGATTGCCAAAGATATCCAGGTATATGGGTCTTCGAAGAGTCCACAGGCAAGATAAACAGATGTGTTTCCAATAGGAGTGGATAACCAATCTGTTTTCAAAATTCCTTGCAGATTTGAAAATAACACAAGATATCACCGTTGTGTTGAGTGACAATCAATAGAGAAGTGATGATCGGTGAATAATATACAAGATAAACCATAATGAGAATGAAATCCAGTTTCAAACGGAGGCTGAAGCATGATGAGAATGAAATCAGGTTTCGAGTCAGGGTTTTACCGAAAAGGACGGAATTGTACGAAAGCAGTGTACAAAGTCAGCAGGAGTTCGGATGTATTACGGAACGAGTGAAATTACTGTATATACACCAGGCATTTGGTGGAGGATAAGTTTGTTTCTTCACTCGTTTTCTTGTCTATAAAACAATCTATTTGCTTTGGCTTTCACTTCTTTCACACTTGGTGATTCTGGATTGAGTCTCTTGCATACAGTTCTTGTTTTCATAGCTACAGGCTACCCTAAAACTTCTTAGCCATCCGGTTGTTAGTTTTTATAACCCTTTGAACCCTGAGCCCTGAACTCTGGACACAGGAGGTGTTACAGGTGAACTGACAGTAATAGCAGCCACTTGAACGGTATGAGTATTGATACATGAAACAAAAATATTATCTGTATTTATTTATTTATCTATTTATTCATCATACAGCATGCAGCCTACAGGCTATCGCCAGTGAGGTACAAACAAATAACTGTGAACAAGAACAACAAATGAAACCGAACAAAGGAAAAATGAAAAACCCCTGGCTAGATAGTTCCATTCCACAGTCTCCTGTCACCCCTGCTCTAGTAACAAAGCAATATTCAATAACTTATAGTGGTCTGTAACACACTTCATACAATAATAAAATATCTGTCAATTTCATTCAGCTTGGTCCTGCATATCATGCAGGTTCTCCCCTGGAGTTTACCCTCCTCCTCCCTTCCCCATTCATATTTACTTCTCCTTTCAACTCTCTGCTTCTCCTTCTTTATCATTGTCATCCATCCCATCATCTCCTCCACTCCCACTCTGATGTTCCTCCACCATATCATTAACAATTCCCTGGCCTGCAATTTGGATGTCACCCTGTCCATGTTGTTCATTCGTACAGAATTGGCCCAGGTACCATCTTCGGGTAGCTATATCTGTGTCGTGCAGAAAATGTTTCAAAGGTTGCATTGATTCATCTGGATAAAGAAGATACTTCTAGAGATATCAAGGGTGTACCACGCCAATCTCTTTTCGCATCGTTTGTCTTTTATGTTCGTATAGAGGGAATCTTAGAAGAAGATATTCTGGTGACTGGGAACCTCCATAGCAACATACGCAGTAAGGGGAGTCAACAGAATGAGTTGGTATTTTGTATAGATAACTGCAGAAGTATTCATGTCCGGTTCATAGTTGGGTGACAGTAGATACAAACTGACAGTTGCCACTTGTAAAAATATTGTTTGGTTTAGTACGGAATGTTCCAATATAGTTCTTTCCTTTTGCTGGATGCCTCATCCACCAATCCCCCCATTCTTGAATTTTTGCTGCTCAGGTTACCCTCTTGAGATAGGATAAGGAGGTATTATAGTAGGTAGGTGGTTTTTCAAGAGTAGACTTTTTTGCCAACTTATCAGCAAGCTCATTTCCAGGTACACCTGTATGGCCAGAAACCCATTGCACTGTAATCGTAGTTTTGAGTGCATGGAGATCATTGGCCATATCGGAGAGTGCCAGGGAAGTGGACTGTCCAGGGGCAGGTTTGAAGGTATTGAGACATTGTATGGTAGCTTGATTGTCTGTGAAAATCAATATATGTCTTTTGGTGATATTATTATGTTGACAAATCTGAAAGCATTTCTGTGCAGCTTTAAGAATACTGAGTAATTTGGTGTCATAAACTTTCTGGTGATGGCCCATTGGGTAGGTTGCTTCAATGACTTCTTCTCTGGTCATTTCCACTACAGTTCCTGCACCAATGTTTTCGTTCAACATGGATCCATCTGTATAACAAACAATATTGGGGTCATCTTTTTTCAACATTGCATACTGCACTTCGTAGGCTTTGGCTTCCTCTTCTTTTGAGTGTGGATTTATTTGTGTTTTGATTCTGCTTTCAATCTATGGTGGACAGGCTGTGGTTGAGTAGGTTTCAATCTCCAAGCTGTTAGAAATCCATGAACTGAGGGTCGATAAGATTTGGATAAGATGTGTTTCAAACTTGCGGTTATTTTGTTGCCTACGGTTTCATAGAATCCACAGCCCAGTGGTATTACTGCACTCCCGGGTTTCATGAAATGGAGGGAAAGTCAATGAACAAAGATGTTAAATTGGGTGCATTTCGGGAAATATGAGTATTCAAATTGCATATTATCTTCGCATTTGAAATATTACCGGTTGTAATGGCCGCCAGCAAGCGCTGGGTAACCGCCCGGAATATAGTCACATCGCGGGAGTGCAATTGCACTCCAGTGATCATCTTACCTTACAATGATATGACTTCATCACTTATTCTCGTGTGCAACCGTATCTGCTCTTACTCTGATGTACGGAGCCATACTGGCCCGTACCAATATTTACACTATGATCGCTCTTAAGAAATCAGATACATTGCGCATGTGGAATTCGCGATAAACCACTTTTTTGCAACGCGTCACTACGCATTCAAAGGCAAACAAACACCTCGAAAAACAAGCAATTATACACTCAATTCCTTTAGAGAAGTCATCCAGAACTCAATTCTATGTCGCTAACCTTTGTGAGAGCGAGAATACTCTACAGACATCGGTGGTGGGCTACCTGCCAGGGCAATTGATCAAAGGAACCCAGCAGTTCTACGGATGGCGAAATCAGAAACACAGCAGAAATCATTACCGATCACGATGCCAAAGATCACGAACATAACCGCGATGATCATGATACTCGAAGAGAGGATTACCATTGGCATTCCGGAGGTGCTGGCCGATACACACTACTTATATTGAACTCTACAAGTCGCAGGAGCGATAAGTACCGTTAAGTTTACTATCCATGTGACTTGGTTGACGGTTACAGAGATGATTCCAAGAAGATTCTTATGTCAATCGTTTCTGTGAATCATATTACTGGCCACAATGTCCTTACCCCCAAGATTACGTTCAAAAGATTGTTCAACAAGAGAAATCGTATACGAACAATTGACCAATTAGTCGAAAGACTATGGATGGCCGGTGGAGCCATATCAAAGAGTCAAAGATGCGTTAATTCATCGTTGGACCCGAAGCTACCTACGATAAACGCGTTCCATTAAAGCTGATTTCACGATTACCTTTTATCAATCGAAGCGGAAGCTCTGAAACGCAGTTACGAAGCGTTGGTATTCCACGAGCATGGAAGTGCATCTACGAACAATTATTCTACGGCAAATGATGAAACAAGCACGGAAGTGCATCTGCAAAGAATGGCAAAATAGGCACTGAAGTGCACCTGCGGAGAATGATGGCACATATGATCAGAAAATCGCAATTACCTCTCTACAACATAATAGTTTTACGCGTGATGGATCACTGGTTCATCGAGAGTCGAGGTTAATGCAAATTCTCTACATGAAGGCAATCCAATACGAAAGCAAGCTGAAAGACAGAAGTCGAGAGCGCATACAATAGACACGAAGAGCTGGATGTGCACTTCGGGAATGCACTGGGAGAAACAATTACGGAAGTCAATTGACCCCGAGAGGTGCGGCACCTGTGGGATGGTCACACCCCCAAGAAATCCTTGACGAATGTTCAACATGATCATTCTCATACGATCAAACACCGGAACAAGTCAAATTTCTCCGAATGCAACCTATTAAGCAGCAGAAAGCACTAGCAAGCCTTAATCAACCTAATTTTACTGCGTCAATTAATTGGTTCTACGATAGGTACCCCTAAACGCATCGAACCATAGACGATTCAAACGTGAAGTCAACGACCAAGACAAGTCGATACAAGCTACTATTGTACGAGATCTACATGCGAAGTGCACCGCCGGAGGATGACTACACACGAGTATTCGACCTCCACTTTTACCTACATTTAAGGCTTACCGTGCAAAGATGGCCGAATGTTATGAGATTCACTACTTTTATGGGTGATCTAAGCAAGAGATTACCAAACATTTGATCGACACTGCCAACAGCAATTGCGATCGTGATTACCTTTCTACGAAACCCGGATGATGGTTCAAGGGCGATACTCAATTTCACACTATGATGATTGGAGCTATATCAATAATTACCGGCATACCTGAGACCGACCGATACAATTGAATGGAGGTTATTGGTCGATACTTCAATTGTCAGACAGTTCCAATTGGGTGAGACGATTCAAAACATGCAAGCTTCCTATAGAATGTCTTCATGCAGCAGATACCCGAGGTTGACGAACCAACTGTCTACAAGCGGCTGGCGAACCAATGGTTGATTCTTATCGGCACCAACTAAGCGTGTTCGACCGAACAAGCGGAAGTGGGCAGGCCTTGCGGGTGCATGATGGCCACCAGGGGTGCCGTGGGTATCTTAGACTCCTCCCGCTATGTTTAATCTCTCTACAGACACCAAATTGGAGTGCTTCAGGAGAAGAAGGTAATGTGCACTTGAAAAACATCTCGCGGTGCAATGGGCCTATAGGCCCCTCCTCCAAATATACAAATTCTTGGAGTTACTGCATACGCATGGCATTGTCACACAGATTGGGCAATGCTCAGGGCTGCTGGGAGCGACTTTGGACGTCAATAACTTGGATAAACCAAGTGAGACCCGAGTGCTGGATAAGCGAGCCGGGAGCAGCAGCGGTAGTTGCGGCAGAAGAGTTACACATTGACGGTGCTTGAATGACTGCTACCAGCTCGCCGAGTCAAGAAGTGAGTACTGGACGGCAGGGGTTCCCATCCAGAATAACTCGTTATGACAAGGGCTCCTGGTTTCCATGACACCTACCGCTCCATCGTTTGCATTATCATAGCTAACACTTGTGGAGCAGGTACGGAGCCTTACTGATTGATATGAGCCCGTACGGACCTCAGAAACAAGTTTCACATATGATAAGAATTGCCATCGAGCATTCTGATTACCGGCGGGAGTCACGAAAGGCACTCGAAACGCTGAATGCATCGATAGTGCAACGGAGGCTTTACAAGCCACATACAAGTTACAGAATACGCTACCACAAGGACTCCCCTCCCAATTGATGGAAAGATGATCGAAATAATGGTCGATGAAATAACAATACCGTGTCAAATGAGAATATTTCCACAAACAAATGGGCTGGAGACTGCAATAGTCATCCCGGCATAAAGAGACATTCTATGTGGTAGTTATGATCTGCGGAATAAGATCGCGTGCTCAAGAGCCGGGTCCTGGATTTGGACTCAAGATCTCATGTCATATGGACAGATCGATGAGGGGATTTTCTTATGATGGGCATTATGTCACCGGATGGATGATAAGAGTGTGATGAGAGGTGGCGGTTGTGTTGAATGGGACTTTAACTACATGGAGGTCAGTAAAGAAAGCCTTTAGAGAACTTACAGAGCTACAGGAGAAGCCACAAAATGTGGACCGTATGAGCGCAAATTTGCACATTCTGGAAATGAACAGTCGGAGATAGATGGTGGCCTAAAACTATTTGTCGATTACCGCGCGCTCAACTTAGCGTCGGTGAAGAATCGGTATCCCCGTCTTTTAATCTCAGAGATGCTTGACTGGGAATGCTAGGCTAGGATATTCACGAAACTGGACCTCCGCGGTACGTATAATTTCATACGGAGATGGCTGGAGATGGATAACGATAAATGTATTTACTTATAAGGCGAGGTTACATTTGGAAATTTCCCCTGTTCTTAAGAAAGTTTTATTTGAGATGACAAGCTACAAGACTAGTAATGGAGTGCAGATTCGCAGATCCGAAAAATTAGGACATACCGATGGAATGATCGGAATCAAGATCCCGACTATGATCTACAGATAATTACTTATCGAACCAGAATGGCAAAGGGAGGTATTACAATCGACATGAGAATCGATACGAGCATCAGGATCAGAATTGGAGATTCGATGACGGAGCTCCGACCACAAAGAGAGGGATAACCATACTGGATATTCAGAAATGACCACTACTGGAAAAAATTACGGCACAGGAAGTGCTGGTATGAAGCACTGTTACGGTGATGTACACCAGAGATTTCAATAATTACGATGCCGAGGATTTATCATGGAAGCAAAGTCTACTGATGGGGCTACCGAAGGCTGAACGACAAATAGTCAAGATGGCTACCAGATCAGAGATATTATATGAATTGGAGTTATTATGGAACAAAGTTCAAAGTGGTTTCAAGGCTAACAGAAGCTATCTATCAAGACGTCAATATCAGATGTTAATATCAAGATATCAATACCGAGCAGAGAAACCTATGGGACTATGGCAGTTGGCCTGGAGGAGATGTACCGAACTCTCAGAGGAAGCCTGCGGGAGGCCCAAGCCTGCCAGACGAAAGATGCCAGCGGCAAAGAGATGTTCAAGGTCAGAGATATGGATCATTAAGCAGCACGCAATGTGCACCATATCGGAATTGCAACTTATCGGAATTGCATCTCATCAGAATGTGCGGCATAAAGGAAGTGCACCTATGTTGGATTGGGAGGATGGGAGCTGAAGCTCCAGGTTATACATGCGAAGCTGCGATACAGAACTTCTGAGAACACAAACGTTGCGAGAATGTGAGTGTGCTAGAGGGCATTGATGTGGTAAGTATGATCTTCATATGACATGCTTACAAGTTAGATATGTCGCAATGGGATGTGAGCTTAGGCTCTTGATCGAATATACGAGACTGCATCGATGCGAGCTTCCTGGAGTTTCCAAGAGTGCAACAGCGCTGGAATTACATGGCAAGTAAGACCTTCATATGGGATGCTTACGGATTAGATTTATCAACCAATTTGGAAGTCAAAGGCATGAGAACCAGAGAATGGATGCCTTGATGCAACTGAAGCAGAAGTATACTTAGTAACATTGTGAGTAAGACCTCTTATGGCACACTGAGGAGTTAGATACCGCAACTTGAAAGCGCACATACGAATGCATGTCGATCGATATATGACGACAGCAACCAAGGGCTGAAGGAAGTCGACAGAAATCAACCAGCGACCATTGGATCTGAAGCCGAATGGCAACTAAAAGTCAACGACGAAGAAAATCCGGATAACCGATATATGAGGCAATCTGAAGCCGATGGGAGCACAGACTGGTTCAGCAGCTATAATCAAGATGAGTATACCCATTGAAGTCAATTAACTGCTACAGAGACTATTCCGAGACAAATAACAGGCCTAATCGGCCGAGGTGGCAACCCAGGAGAGAAAATATATAACAACGATCGATGGGGAAGCCAATAACGATATAAGCTCCACCGAGCCGGCACTACCAAGAGCAATGGCTTGGATTCTGAAAAATTGGCTCTGCTTGGATATTCGGAACTATTGACTTGAATGTGGGCTTGGATTCACGGACTTGGATTCAGAGAGCAGGGCTTTGAGGATTCCGGGTGAATTTGGAGGATTCCTGCTCTTTTCTTCTCTTCTCTTCTCTTCTCATCTCTTCTCTTTTCTTCTCTTCTTATTGGATCTCGGCCCAGCACAAATGGCGTCGGCATTGGTTTTTACCACCTACCACTGGAGGTGGAGTTGCCCGGTGTGCCGAATCCACCGAAAGGTTACCCTTGAGCGGTAGTGATCGGTTGCGGGATATATGAGGCCGTACGAGGGCGTACAAGTCTGGATCTTCTTTTCTTCTCTTCTCATGTATGGTATAGCAGCCCAGGGGGTCTGCAGCTAGAGAGGGGGTGATGAGAACAACTAGAAGGAAGATTGAGGTTCTTAATTGTCTATCGTACAAAGAGAAGAGAAAAGAGCTGGCTTATATACTAAAAAGAAAGTACACCTAACCCAGAGACCCGAGTGCAATCTTATGTAGAGCTGTAAAACTAGGCTTCGTTGAGCTCACATCCGGAACTAGCCACTCGGTCAAAATAACTCTACCACTAATACTAGATCTCTATACCTAGCGCTTCCGGCATTCTCAGAAACTCCTTCGGCCGAACTCCTGTCAACAGGGGGATGATGTAATGGCGGCTGGCCAGCGCCAGGTAACCACCCGGGATATAGTCACATCGCGGGAGTGCAATTGCACTGCAGCGATCATCTCACCTTACAATGATATGACTTCATCACTTATGCTCGTGTGCAACCGTATCTGCTCTTACTCTGGCGTGGGGAACAATACTGGCCTGTACCCGTCCTTACACCGGTAGAATCAATTGTAGACTTGTTTTTCTGTCAAGGCTTCCAAGGACGAAAGTTATAGGAGTTATAAATACCAGCTAGGAATTGGTGTTCTAGGGTATTCAACGAAGATTAAGAATTGCAAGTATTGCAAATAAGAGAAGAGATCCAAAATCCGGAATCACTCAGGTGAACAAAGGTTGGTGTCAGGCTTTTGATTGTTTTGTCAATTAGAGAATAAGTAAAGAACAAACCAATCCTCTGCAAAACTCTGCTTCTTATATATCATAAACACAACTGTTGTCACTGTAACTCACTCATTCAATATATATCCAAATCACACTATACTGTATACACCACCTTTACAATTACTGCACTGACACCACTGTTGCACTATTGATGTCTTCTTATTATCTTTGGTAATTATCTATAACTTGTTTTCTTTTCCCTCAAACCTGTTTCCTTTCTCTCAAAACCTGTTTTCTTACACAAAAACCTGATTGTTATTCTTGCAATGTATAAACCTGTTTTGTTGTCAAGCGAATGTGATTGCTATTCATTGATCTTTATTCGGTCACTGATTCTCACGATATACAACTGTGACATGATATTTGTTCAGTGGTATCAATCAGTTTCTTCTGAAAGACAATCAATTAAGTAAAGTACTGTATTATCATTGTATTGGTTAAGGGCTAAGATGCTGTCAATTTTTATATGATCTGTACTCATGCAACTGGTGTTGCTGCATTGTCAAATCAATTGTAGAGGGATTCCCACATTTTGATTATATTGTCAAAGCCATCAATAATTTAAAGAAGGTCATTTGTATATCCAATATAGATAAAAATCATCACTTTATTGGCTCTCTTATACCAATTTCATTATAGAGGATAGAGTGCAACTCCTTGTCCAATTGGGAATAGTTCAATTCTGGTGATGATGTTTTAGACTTTCTTTGTAATCAGGATGTGTTGCATTTTCTGTTGCCCAATGGGGTAGTTATTGTCAATCAATTTTGCAATGAATTCTTGGTTTGTTTTAAAATCAGTGGTCATTGTGATGGCAGTAGAGTTATGATAATATGCAATGGGATTGAGTTGTAGCTCTGTTGATGCAGGTGTTGCTGTGGCAACAAGGAGGAGCAGGGATTGTTATTTGGAAGGTTAGGGTTGTGGAGGCTCTTTGTAGATATAGATAGATAAAGTAGCAGAACCTTTTAGATGGTAGCATCTGCCAGGCTTATAACCTGTTAAACTTAGGAGTTCTAGAGTTGTCTTATTGTCTATATATGTGGAGAATGACTTCTCTTAAGTACTACTACTGATGGTGCCATGCCATAAGATGCCTCTTCCCACCAAGAGGTGGCCGTATCATCATGATGGATGACGTCGACGATCGTACTGTCATGATAGATGACGTCGGTCAAGACGCATATAGCAACATATTTGAACAGTTAACTCATAGTAATGGTTGATGATTGGTGCCTCAGTGGTGAACATTGTCCATGCGCACATCCTGTCAAACCCAAACCCTGACATCAACTACATCTCAGCGTCTCAGTTTCTATATCTTGACTTTGACGGTATTTGATCCCTTTTACTCATGGACAGGGTTTTCCTGAAGCTTCTGAATGACGGCAGAGAACTGATGGTAACTGTTCTAAAATTCTATCTCTGTAATCTATCGCTAACGATAAAGATAGCAGATTCAGACCTGGCCCGTTCTTGCAAGCTTATATGTTTGCCCCCCCGTTGCTTTCGTTGGCCGGCATGCCAGATCCTAAAACATATCTCGAGTGGAATAGAATGAATCTATCCTATTGAAAGCAATGGCGCTGTGAGTTGTCCAAAAGCGATACCTTCTCTTATTTTCTATCGGGCACTCTATACACAAGATGACGGATTGGCTGGTCCACGACTGGATCGGACAGACTCGGGCGTGGGGTTGAGCAGATGTCCAATATATCCAATGATGGAAAACAGAGGTCACATCGAATCACTCGACCACCATCGCAAAACACTCGATCCATAAAAGGGCCTAGGGCACTGAGTGAGCGCTGTGCCATCGAAACATTATTATAACCAATTCCTACCATCCATCGCGATGCCCATCGCAAACCGATCTATCTCTCAAAACCACGGATATTCCCCCGACTCCGACATTTCCATGGCGCCGGCTAAAAAGAAAATCGATCTCATCAGTACAACCTCGATTACCTGAGTCCAAGTAGATTGTGTTGACCTCTTTCGCTTTACCAGATCACCCTGATGTCAACTTCGACTCGATCCGTCAAGCCGATAGTCGCAGGTTGGCGCATCAACGGTTTAAGCGCGGTACATACCTACCCTGCATTCCCCACGAAGTCAATCCCATACTTACCTACTCTACATCAGCAACCAACAGAGCCCTCCGTATCGCCGCCAAAGTCCCCGGAGGCCTCCACGTCCTTGTCGCACCAAGCCTTGTCTTCCCTCCGGAACCCAACAAAGTCGCGTTCAAAGTCTCCCTCAACGGTCGCCCTCGTCGTAACGCTAAACCTTTCGAAGACGACGAGACCGAGTACAAGCCCAACAAGGTCTGGTTCAAGGTAAACAGACAGGGGAGTGTGCCGCATATGGTGGACTTGGTGTCTTGCAAGGAGTCTGATCTCGAGGTTTGGCACACCTGATCTAGCGGTGTACGATATACTGATTTGTTTTCAGAAGTTTGAGTTCCAGGTCGATTTGAGCGAATCGAAGAAGAAAGAACCTGTCAATATGGCTGATTATCAGCCGTTGAAGGTGTCGTTAAAGACCGACAACACTATTGACGGTATGTTTTACATCTTTCGTGGTGTTGATACGTGTAGCTGATATTAAACGGTAGACACCGTCCTTTTCTACTTCCTCAAAAGGTACAAGACACTTGAGAACCCGCGCTTTGGGATCTTCTTCCAGTATATTCCTGCAACGAATATGGAGTTTGCAATTGTCCACCGTTTGCGACCTGGTCTAAGACTTAAGCCTAAGAACGACGCGAAGTAAATCAGGCTTCTACTTTGTTATTCCCCTCAATATGTTAAGTGTATGGAGGGGTTTGTCATAAGATATGAGGCTAGTGACTACCATGCCGTTTATTTTCTTAGAGAAAATTCATAACGTCGGCCTATTATCATTGTTTTTGTCTTCAAATTTTTGATTGCGGTTCTCAACATATTTCTCTTCTCAGGTATGTACAACGGGCTCATATACATTAACTATGTACAATGTCCAATTGAACTGTATTAATTTGTTGTATTCTGTTATACTTGAAAGTCTTCTCTATATCTGCTCAGTGTTCAAAACGGGCCGGGACGGGCCGGGCCTGACATCTTGAGGCCCGGCCCGAAGGCTTTATATAAAGCCCGGCCGGCCGCCCTTAGCGCGGGCTTTTCGGGCTTAAGCCTGGCCGGCCTGTAGGCCTAGCGGGCCGAGTGCTCATTTGTGATTCACATCCACGGGTGGCATCTACAGATTGAAAAAGTCATAGAGCCATGATATCATTACTGGCTATGCTATAAATTGGAGGGACCAAATATACACTAAAGAAGAATACTTTGACCTGATGGATTGTCCGGTAAAGCCCTGGTTCTTAAGAAATAAGCTGTGGGGTAGTGGGGTCCATAAAATGCCCAGAAGAAAACAAAGCAAGTACACCTCTCGATCCTGACCTCCTAGCCTTATGCCAAACCACATCAGGCTGTTGTTTCAATGCCCAAACCGTCTCCTCCAACTTCCTAACCTCACTTAACTCCATAATGCCCGCTTTCTCCCAAGATTTCATACATTCAACGCACAAATTATGTCACCTCCCAAGCTATTAGAAAGCCCATACGGCCCGTGGGCTTTTAATTTAAAAGCCCGGCCTTCGTGGGCTTTGAGATTACCAGCCCGGCCCGTTTAGAACACTGTATCTGCTCGAGCTCCAGTAATTAGTGGGTTCTTGATATTCTTTTCTGCTGTCCAGCGCGCTTCCTCTCTTTTCTTGAATCTCTACTTCAGTCTTTTGGCCGCCAAATTGCGAGTCAAGCAGTATTGCAAACCCCGGGTTTATCAGACCATTACGGTGGCACATAACATATCATTCAAAATTAAGCGCTTCTGATTCTCACTTAACTACATAAAGTAGCCAAAATCTAAAGCTTATCGAGACCCTGTCTCTGATAATCTGACTGATATATCTCTTCCTGACACCAATCCCATTGCTACCAATTTTGATAACAAGACTACCTCGTCCTCATCTCTAAATTCGACCATAAGCTTACCACCAGCCAACAGCTCAAAGTAGCCACCCTAGAATTCAGGAACAACTGTAGTTTTGGCTTCACCATTGATAATTGAAATGTTATGCACTTTCTCGCGTTGATCGAAAAGGTCCTAGACAATGGCGACGAAAACCTACAGCTGGTTAGTCATACGATGTTTGAAGAGAAGGTGGTACTTATAGTATAGGCTTTGCACCGTTCTGGGTCAAGGATGAACCGCTTTTCCTCGAGAGAGTTACTCGTGATTGTGACGAACTTCTTGAATTTTTCCTGAGTATTGGCTACGTTCAACATAAGAGGACTAAAGGGAATTGTGGTCTACGTTAGTGTTAGTAGTGTCATGTGTATTGATTGAAGGAGATAGACATGCGATCTTGTAAGGACGGGAATCGTTTGGAAATCTTCTGAGGCAGTTCCAAGAGGCAACCATCGACAGTGTCGACGACCTTGATCTCGAAATATGATGAATTGGCCATTGTAGGGACTAAATAAGGATAATTCTAGTCTCAATTAGTAAACGCCAGTAATGCCCAAGTGTACATAACGAACACATAGCAGTGAATGAATTGTAAAGATAGAAATGAAAGTTGAAACGACGCCCAAACAGCAGATAAATGCTAAAGCAAATAAATAAAGAGAAAGGGGAAGAGAGAAGAAGGAGGGTCTACATATACATGCGTTCTGTATAGCTGTATAGTGGTTCAACCATAGATGCTGTTCATGGTCGGTCGGTGAAAACTAAATTTCTTTGAATATAAGCCTTTGACGCCACGATGGCTGGATAGTCAAAGGCATTCAAGAACTGAAAACAAGTTGAGATATTCTGTTGCTTAGTCTGTTGCTGAAAGTTTCAAATACAATGAATGCATGTGTCCTACACACAGATCAACTTCATCGCAGAGCGAATGTTATCCTTGCCAACCCATCAAAACCAGTGTTGTCAACCGTCCTTCTGGAGGCAGGACGGAAACGGCACCGTCATTTTGAGGCCGGACGGGGACGGACGGATGGGACGGCTGTTGACGGTAAATTTCCGTCCCCGGCCGTCCCCGGCCGACATCCACCGACATTTTCTGCGTAGTCATACACAATAGATATTGAATAAAAATCAGTGCATTTGTAATGTATTCTGACCGAGAAGCAAGATCCTTTAACATCTGTTCCATCCGAACCATATCTGACTCCGTTGTTCCAAGTATCAAGCCCTGCTGCAACTGCGATTTCAAGCATTCCGATGCCATTTATATCTCATACCGCGTGCTCCTGAGTTATGGTCTATATATAACTTGTAACCGCCCGATGTCGGCCGGGGATGGTGGATGACGGCCGACATGCCGTCCTCAGCAAGCAAGGACGGGACGGACGGCCTTGGCGCCGTCCCGTCCGTCATGTAGATATTTCGGACGGACGGGACGGTTGACAACACTGATCAAAACTCTGGTGGGCGAGTGCTATGCTCACCGCTTCTACCCCCGACGAGTTGGTAATAAGACGGTAAATCGGTTAAGTCAACATCCATCCATCCACCCCCCTCGGCTCAGTCTACGGCCCTTCTTCCCTTCTTCCTCCACAGAACATTCTCCAAATCGTCGTCAAATCAACAAAATCTATCCACCTGTGGGCTCAGTCTGCAGCCTCTCCTTTCCTCCACAGTATCTCCTCCAACCTGTATCACGTTAAGATATCCTGGTCATGGTTCCAGTTTCTTCAAGTTCTCTTATTGGTGATGAGGTTGGAAGTCACTCCGAACTGTTAACCTCCGTAGGCTGTCATGTTGAGTTTTTGGTCTTCTTGGAGAACCGCGCTATATTCTCGGCGACGCGGGAAACTCTTCTCAGTGGCTCAATTACGAAGCCGCGACTACGGCTCCTGTTTCTTTGCGATAACCGTGATGGAGAAAGGACTCCACTCTCGCTACACGGGAAACTGTCCGTCATCGTTCAGTCGGAATCTTTGTTTCTCGTACTCTCGGTGGAGAGAACGATTCGGCAGTCGCAACGCGGGAAACTCTCCGAAGTCTTTCCGTAGGGGTTTCTGGCTTCTTTGGATCGCAGTGATCGAGCCTCTCCTTGTAACACTATGGAGACACTCAGTTTGCATTTCGCGTCTCTCGTTTAGGTGTTTATGATGAATGGTTCATTTGGTCTTGGGGTGTACAAAGGCTTATTTAGTCTTGGTGGCGTGGGAGGAGTTACTGGTCGGGATGGCTCAGACTGTAAAGTATCACCATCATCAGAAGACTGTTTTGTCGGAGTGTGAGGACAGTGGGATACTAACATATGTAATAGTTTCTTTCGACTCTTGCGTTCTTACTGAACCTCCGACGTTTTGAGTTCTTACTCAACTTCTGGTCCAGCTAGCCACTGATATTTTTCTTGGAGATGTGTTTCCAATATTTTGGCCTGTTTGGTTCCTGTAGCTAACATCGATGTCAGCTTCACTAAAAATTAATGCGGTGGGAGTTAGCGGAATACTTACTTTCTCGTACTCTCGACGGCGAGAAACATTCGACAGTCGCAACGTGGGATACTCTTCTGAATCTTCCCGTTGGGGTTTCTGGCTTTCATGGCGATGCAGCATTGCGACTTTCCCTTTGCGAAATATACATAGGTTTGTTCCGTCTTGAAGGTGTATTGCCAACGGTTTAACCTATTGAGTTCCTGTAAGCTGTAGCTAACCAATATCAGCTTGACCAAAACATAGAGCAGTGGGACTCAGCTGAACACTCACAGAAGCAATCACATTTGAGTTCTTACTGAACTTCGGGTCACATTTATCGATGGTGATGAGGCTGGTATTGCCTATGGATCGTGATCTGCATCCCCTCGATGACTTCAGTGTCATCAAACGGTGAAGCATCATCGCATAGCGAGGTGGTGAATGATCAGCATCGCCTTGACGAACGTCAGTCCCATCAAAAGGAGAAGCATCATCATCGAATAGTGAAGTAGTGAGTGATCGGCATCGCCTCGGTGAACGTCAGTCTCACCAAAGGAGGAACATAGTACGGTGGTACCCCAGGTGTTGCTAATGGATCTTGAGCAATGTTACCTCGACGACGACCTTCAGGCACCTTATCACTCGGCTCATCAAGAGGAATGTCAAAAACATCATATCTAAGTGTGGACGTAGTGAAGGGTCGTCCAGGAGTTATCGAATAGAGATGTAGTCGTGAACTCTAAACATGGTGGCCGGAAGTTCTGACACTACCGTAATTATCGAATCCTCGGCGGTGGTAGTATTTATTGGGCTTTGGAGGACTCTTCGTATCTGTATAGCTCATAAGGCATTGTGCGGCTTGGTGTCCAAGACCATTTGGGTTCCTATCGCCAACGTCGATATAAGGTTCATTGGAACGCGTTACTCCTGTGCGATGGTGTGGGTATGATGGTGATTCAAAAGTTCAGCCTAGTCCGAAAGTGAACCGTCACGAGGCCATTTCGAGGTCCTGGATTTGGTTGCAGAAGCTAGTATCTTGATACTGGCTGGCATCGATACGACCTTCACCGGAATACATTGTGCAATAAAGATGTATTCCGAGTCGGATCATACAACTTTGGAACTCTCGAGGATTTTCAGCTTTGTCGTTTGGAACTTTCTGGCGATGGCAGTGTTCCCAAGCGATCAGATGGATTCGAGATTATCTCGGTCAAGGTTATTACTAGCTCTCACCTGGCGTTATTGACGTTCGTCTATGTGGCAGTCTTGTCGGGATAGATATGATCGAAGGTGGGAATGAGATTATATATCCCCAGGGATTGATGATTAATAACTACAAGAGTTGGAGGAATAAAAATATTGAAGTCGGGATAGTATAGGAGTGAAGAATTCGAGACTTCGTTTAGTTTTGGGGGGAAGGGGTTTAAATGCGTTTTGGGGACTACGTTACACGGAATTCATGGCGATTATGTCGTTAGAAGATTCTAATGATGTCGTTGACGATGTCGTTGATAGCATCGTCTGGTCACATCATCACTTGGTGTTCTCAGCTTGGCCGAATGATGCTATTATCTGCAGTGCAGAGTTTATAATACGAGAGCTCTCACACTACGGAAACGTCTAGGGCAATGATCTTCGGGGCAGTAGTGTCACTGCTTTTAACGCGAATATTACTAGTGGAACACATTTTTGCCACCAATTTAGATACTCTACTCCGCTGCAAGCCATAATATCACATAGGGTTTATAAAGCTTGGTACGGTTCTGGTATTTGCAACTTTTGGAAAATTCCTATAGCACTGATGGGCGATAACTCAAGTTGAAAGCTTGAGCTTCATCTTAAGCCGAGGAACCAATTAACAGTTCAAATCCTAGCACTAAACTCTAGGTACAGCTTTGGGTCCTTAACTTTGCACAAGCATCACCGAGCATTAGCGGGAAGTTTTCAAGTATTTGGTGTAATTCTGGACTCTCTAAAAATCTTCACTCCGTATCAAATAATAATTTCATGGTCTCCTCCTTAGTAATCACATGTACACTACTTCTTATGCACACTCTACTCAACAGCTGAATGTGGTAATTTTAGGGATAACCTAACCACAGAAGGTTGGCTCGAGGATGATGATCTCTGAAATTCTTTGTTATAGCGTGGGTTATAACTTGGTTACTGGCTGTATAGAGCTTGGGCAGCAAAGCTACTAAGTACACATGTATGCCTCACTTGAGCGAGGTACTTACCTTAGAGGGGAATTGATAAAACTTGTATACCTATTGAAAAAGGCTTTTTAGCTTTTGTCACTCATATTATCCTAGGCTCTTTTCTTTCTGGAAGAAGGTGGGGAAGGCAACGGGCTGGAAAGCGGGCAGGTGTCGGCAGGTACAAATATCTGAGCTGTTTTCCATGGAGATATGTGACAAGGCGGTGATGGACTTCCTGGTGGTCACGGACGTTGGGAAGTTCCCGCCTACGTGAGGCATGGAGCATGGGGTCGGTGGTGTCTATCGTTTGCTTTTCTTTTGTCATGGAATTTTTGATAGGGGTGGTCAGTCATTTACATTTCTTTTGTCAGCGGGGATGAAGGGTAGTAGGTGGGAGCTCTGCCATCTAACCGGCTCGCCTGCAGGCGGAGGTGTTAAGGGTCCTGTCATACTCTAGCTAGAGTAAATACAGTATGAATAAACAACAACAGGCTCTTTTCTTGGCCGGTCACGTGTTTCTTGAGCCTTGTTCCTTGGCGTCAAAAATTCTTCACTAGTGGTGTCGACAGATTGTGGTACCAGCGAAGCGAATTAGGGCACAGGGTCGACCAAGCCGCAACGTCTGGGAGCGAGACAACGTTATGGAGGGTTTCACTTCAAGATAAACCTTGTCGAAATGCTTTTATAAGGTTGACAAGTTGAAAACGGCTTTCACAGCTTTTGTCGCCCCCCTATGCAGAATTTGGGCTAACCCAATGAATCCCTTTGGCACTTCTTGGGAGTGCAGGTCGCTCTAGATCTCGTTCTCAGACACTTCCGCTAGCTTGCAAGTCCATGATCCCAGCTAATACGAGCTACGAGAAAGCCTGGTTAAGTGTAGGCTTCGATGTTTCCCTGAGGCACAGATTAGAATGTTTACGTTATACATATCTGAATAGGTCGGCAAATATGCGTCTGGGCTTGCGATAGACAAAAGTCCCCGAGATCAAGATCGACACAGCATATGTCGCATCCCCGCACAAAGGACTAGTTTGCTACTGATCCAAGCGTCGATAGAGCACTCGAAATCCCGAATCCGGCAATGTGTGGAGGTTAGGGTTAAACAACTTATGGAGTGCTAAGCAATCGCTTGCTAATCCCTTTTATCTCTAGCACTATCAACCACCCGCAGACTACAGCTCTCCCATCCGCAAAAACATATCAACCATCCATGGGGAACCGCGCAAAGAAAGTCAAAAAAGGCCTTGTGCGGGCTCACAAGCCGGCCGTTGCGAAGACCCCAGTCAAAGTAGCGCCCGCACAAGCCGCAGCGTCAGCTCCCAAGATTAGAGTCCCCAGTCTTAACGCTGAAGTGTTGGCAACGGTACGAATTAAAAAACATGCAGGCGACTGTGCTAAGCGGAACCAGGGCAAAGCTCCTCCTCCCCCACGCCCTCGTCACCGCCAGTCGAGGCTTACGATGGTTCTTCCTACGCGAAAACCTTCCCAATCGCTCAGAACATACATTGAATCACTTCCTCAAGACGTAAAGAAGGATGTTGTAGAGCATTATTGGACAACTCGCCGCCTGATATGCGGCTCCCTCCCTGAAATCGCAGTCCCATTTCCCGATGATGCTCACCTGTCCGAGACTGAAGTGGAAGACTACAAGAAACTCGTCCAACTGCAAGCGAAAAATTACGCAGAACAGCTGCAGATTCATGAGGAGCATATGTGGGCACCATTAGGAGTAATGGTTGCTGATAGATTGGCATGGGAAAATGACTTCATTAATGTAAGGCAATGAGTGGGGAGATGGATGCGGTAAAAGGCTGACATTTACAAGCATGCTCAAGCACAGTGTGCAGAGATTTACTTTGATAATCTCAAGCACAACGAGGCAGAGAAACTCGAAGAGCAAAAGGAAGAGGTTGCAGCCAAATCCCGTCAAAATGAACACAATTTGACGGTGGTTGGGGGGCACTTCCAGCATGAACGATACGTTGGATCGAACGCTGCTTGCATCGGGAGACGATTTCCATGGAGAAATGGCAAAACGATGGGGATGGTATACTACAACTTCTTGAAATCCGAGCTCGGCACTCTCGTCACACATACGCTACAGATGATGTGCGATATTGGCCCGGGTAATATTCCGTTAGCGTATGGAGTGGCTGGAGAGATTGCAATGGATTCCGCAATGTGCCACCGAATGTATTCCGAGGCTCTCGGACTCTTACACAGCCCCCAGAACCCTATTGTCCGCCAAAGACTTGGTATTTCCTGCTGGACTGACATTGTTACTCGGAGTGTAGCCTTGAATCTCGGGTGGCATTTTTACTCTCGCAGTGCGTGCCTTAAAAAGACGCTCGATAAGATGGTTGAATTACGCAGCGAACATGGCATCTATCATCCTTCACAGTCTGGAGATTTTCATAACGGGGGCAATCCACTATGGATAAGTTGCATAAACGGAGCACTCAACGTTTACGCCAATATAGAGGTCCACGAACAATTTGCTTTAAAATCCCGTATGGCGGCAGGGCACGATAACACCAGCTGGTACGCGTATGACGTCCGTGAATTGGGACTAATGATGAATGCGCTCCGAGCATACAACGAGCCAGTCATCAACCTTAGAACAGGCCCTGATCAAGAGCACACGCCAGACAACGAATCCGCTGATGCGCAACTTGAAGGCACGTACGACTCGGTCTATATCAACACGTCACAGTATTCAAGCACGCATATTCCCCAAGACACAAAGTCTGGATTGTTCATTAACGAACCGCGAGCTCTCCAAGCTATTGCATTCCATATGGAGATTCTGCGCCTTGCAAGAGGTCTTCATGACACTATTCGTGTTTCTGAGAAACGAGAAGCATTCCTGACTCCAAGGAGCCCGGACGGAAGACAGGCACCCCGAATCCAGCTTGATATAAAACGAAGAGTACGACTAAGAAAAAAGGGCGACCCCAAAGCTATTTGGAGGGAAGGTGTGCCCACTATTGCTCTGGGGAGATTCTTGTACGAGGAGACGCCGCACGATTGCTGTTAGAAGCGACAGGTGTAGAGGTTCTTCACATCGTAAGCTTGATGATCATTGATTGCCAGTATATTATGGAAATGCGCCGGATATTCAGTTATAGAAGTAGCATTACTGATAGAATTCTAGAATTGAATCTTCCATGTTCCTAAAAGCATTCTGAGTGATCTCTCATTCTTGTGTTTATTTTTCCGACTAACAAAGTGGCTTTTCAACAGCAATCCCAGGGTAATATACTTAACACCCACCACTCTTCATACACCACGTTTTTATTCTATAATAACTTGTGCTCTGAGTGGGTTGAGACCCTAGATTTCATACACGTCCATGCAAAAGGTTCAGGGTCAGGGGAGGTAAAGTGCTTGGACGTTGACCCCCCAAGCAACACCAAGATGAAATTAGGTCATACGTAGTTAGGAATTCGATTTCATTCATCTCTTGTACTAGGGACATCATATACTTTACATGAGCATTCTCATACTCGGCGCAAAACCTTACTCATAAAAATCATACAGCATGTACTCAGAAAATTCTTTCCAATCTGAACAAATTCCACTTTCAATATGAACATACTTTGGGTCTATAGCTCACATTATTCCACTCATTATACCCCATAGAACCAGATATGCACAGCTTCAAATCCCTCATTCGCGCTATCGTCTTCATTTCACGACTGGCCTACCACTCCCGGCAGAGACGATCCCAGATATTTACAAGCACAATGATGAACGCCCCTTCTCGATCAAAGTGACCTCTTCCACCCTCTCCACTTCTCGTGTTGTTCCGAAATTGGTGCCTTAATTCCATATTAGTTTTATTTAGTTCGAATGAAAATAACATGCCTTCCTTCAGATCACAAATCTTTTCATCTGCATATTCCAAATGAAACGGTGTTTGTGTCGAAGAAAATCCATGGAGGCTCCATATCAAACAAGGGTGAGGGCATGTTTGAAATGTAGATTGAAGATAAAGTGTACGCATGCTACCGCGTTGGTGTTGGTGTACAATTGTGACCATCGTGGTGTGGAGGGTGTGGTCATTCCTCAAGTCAAAGTATAGAACGTCCTTTCGGCGGTCATCTGGATGGAGAAACAGGGATGGCTGGTTGTGCGGGGATATAGATTTTTGTGGAAGGAATATATCGGGTTGTAGCTCTCATTCAATCTTCGTGCTTCTTCTCCGGAATTCTGTGAGGTTTCAAGCTTGTAATAATGTTTTTGTTTATTCTAATCTTCAAGTTTAAGGAGAGAGTTCGAGGATATTCATGATCGGTATTATCCGTGGCTCAAGATGAATCTGTATCTCACCTATTTGTCTTGAATATTTTCCAACGTAGTTCAATTCTGCAACATCCAACATGTCTTCCCTTCGCTCTATTTTCTGCTTGATTAAATGGAGCATTCGCATGAATCGCCGCCACAAACGTGAGGAACGACAACGAAAACGCGGGTATTTATAGGTAGTAAATTTTATCTGTTTCGGTCTAGCCTTTAGGATGAATTACTCAGCCTAGAATGCGCAGCACAGTCTACCATGCATCGCAGTTCTAACTGGAGCAACAGACGACGATGCAAGGTGGTTTTATGGTTGAAACAGGATATTCATAAAATTTCAGGGTCTGTTAATGGACAGGAAGTAAGTTCGGATTTATGTTGGTTTCAATGCTTTCGATCTCAAGATACAATTGGTCAATCCCCCAAGCGCGGTAGTTATATAAAGTCTTTGATACCTGGTGATACGAATCAACTTGAGACCTCCTGAATGCATTTCGTTGAATAGTACCTCTTATTTCTTCCCAACGGGCGACTCATCCGGATCCGCATGATAGCTACTCTCCTGAGGTGTCTCATTCTCTTCTTCCTCTTCTTCCCCCGTCTCCTTATTCTCATCTTGTTCAGGTTCCTTCTTAACTTTCCTGTCGGCAACCTCCCACCAAAAAAGCTCAGTTTCGTCCCCACCACAGCCTCCTTTGACATTCTGGCCAAGATAGATCACATCGTCATCACCTTCTACCACCTCTTGTATGTCGTTCAGTTCCTGCTTAAGTCCGGTAAAATCCGGGTGCTTAATCGATTCCAGCATCCGAGCCGTATCTTCTGCTACAATCTTCGCCGCGGCTGGTGTGTTTGTGATATGCAGCTTATCAAGAGCACCCAGGACTGATGCCTTTAAATTGCGTCCGAGTAATGGCGTGGCAGGAAATGGCGTGTAAGGTTTCTCTTCGTGTTTGCGGCATCGACGGATTATAGAAGTTGCTACATTGAGATCCGCGGTGACGTGATGTGTAACGTAGTGGCAGAGAGTGCAATCGTAGGGAAGAGAAGGGGAGACGAAGGAGACGAGGCGGACAGTAGACATTGTCAATTGACGTGGACACGTTGCTTTGTGCGAGGTGTAGATGAGTTCGTAAGACTTCAGTAAGACAATGATCTAAACACCTGCGGCAAGTGTGGGTGGTTGTTGGGTGGTGCTTTGGAGCTAGCAAAGGAATCGCAAAAGTGTTCACTAACCGTTTTACGGGTTAGCTATTCACTCCGGGCTCGAACCGAGGAGCCATGGTGGAGTACTGGGACCCTAGAAGCACAATCTACCGGCTTCAGAAACAGACTAGCACATAACAAGAAGCTTCTCGCAATTAGATTTCTATTCTAAAGGATTTTGAGTGGTCAAGATGAAGAGTCCTTCTCGGCCGTGCATGCCAACTGAATGAATGACCATATTCAGCTGGCTCAACTTGAAGCTACGATTCTTGAGGATATAATGGAATCGATATCAGCTGTGCTGTGCACGCCAGCACATATACAACACACCCTCAAATTGATCATGGTACAACATGCCATCACCATTTAAATTCAGACAGCGTCTTCGTCGAGCTCTAGTTGGCCGGAAGGCAGACGAAAAGTATCCTACCGTCCTCCACCTTCCACTACCAAAAGCAAAACAGCCAACCCCACCACCAGCAACCTTCACTCTGTACGATCTCAGCAATCTTGTTCTTTACCCGCCTTATACCAAGCACATTGAAACCTGTTCTAATGGCCACTACAAATATCTCCTCAGCGAGGAGGTAAAGAAGATCGTGGAAGGAGTTAGAGCACGGACAAACAAAGTTATCGAGCCTGATGATTGCATGAATATTGGCTTCCTCCGGCTGTGCGTGGCACTAGTAATTGCGGTGAGACATGTGCCATATAATGTTGCGGGAGATATGTTGAGGGAGCTTCTTGAAGTGTTGGCACAAGATGAGTATGATGCCGGAAAACCAGGACCGTATTCGAAGAACAGAACTTGGGTGCAGGTGTTTTATTCGTTGCAAACGGCTGATGAGGCTGATACCGACTGGGGCAATATTGAGCAGCAATGGAATTAAGGTAGATTGACGTAGGATTTTTGGGATTTTTGTGTTTAAATTCGTATGGCACTTGTATAAATCTTTTCGCTGGCTTCGCTGACTTCACCTTTCTCGTTACGGTAATCTTAATTTCCCACTGTAATTATTTTACTTACCAGTGATTAAATTACTGGCTCTCAATAGTCCTCTTAGGGGTGCAAATTTAATTTGAGATTTTTTTTTTGCTTGTCCCATTCATGGAACCACCCTGTCCTTGGATGGGCCGATTCCACGAATGGGTCAGAACATATATTATCCAAATCCCTACTTCCACTAACTGGTTCATGGAAACAATGACAGATGTCACTGCCCAGCCCTCAGGACTTCATCTGCAACCTATTGACCACTACATCGGATCGTACACTCGGATACGTCGGAACCAATATAACTTATCTCGACCGCCTTATAATCCACTCAAAAGCTACTGGAAATGTTGTTACTGGGTTGGCCACCTGCACACTGTCGTTGAATGTAGCCCAAATACTGTCGAAAGATGTTGCGGCTGCAAGCATCACTATGTAAACCGGTTTCCTTGGAAATGTTCGAGAGAAGACAGCGAGCGCACGATAAGCGGAGGGGCGAGTGCTTAATGACAACTATGACCCGTAATTAGAACACAACATGGATTAGGGGTTAATTCACAGAATCGAGGATTTGAACTTGTGACGGTGGGCTTCTGGGTTGGACCTGTTCGTGCAGATGTCAAAAGAGCACCTTCTATAGCAACATACGGGAGTGTCAGCATACGGGATATTCAAGGAACAATACGGAGGGAATTTTCTAAAAGATAGAAGAGTACTGGAGGGATACGAGCAGTGACAGTGTTTATTGTATGTGTAAATCTACAGACTACAGACTTCACATGGGGAGTTTAGAGAGTTACACAATTACGGATTACATTTGGATGATCAAGTCATGATGGTTGTCGGGATACTTGGGAATATGGATCACAACAAAGTGTGTAAAGCATTGATTTCTTTGTATATGAAAGCGTATTGACCTTTTATATTTGCTGCTCGAGATATGCTTATATAGCAATCATGTTCTTTGTTTATTCCCTCTTTTCCACTATGGCCATCATATCATAGCGCTTCTGTGACTTGATAGCAACCGTTCAAGCCACAGCCTGAATCTCCATTCCATCTACAGTCTTCGCGAATACATTCTTCTCGACACCAGAATCACCGCAGAGGCTTTCAGAACACTTCCTGGCCTAGGCTCATTAGCTTTGTATACCTCAACATTGAAGCGGAATTAACATACCAGCCTGCGCTTCCTACCAATCTTGGCTCTGCCAGGGAGAGAGGAAGCTCTGACTTCCTTGACCCTGCGCAAGCCGCGAGTCTCTGACTCGTACATCTGAACAATGTGCGACCTTCCCTGGCCAACGAAGACACGGACTTCTACCATTCCGGGAGGAAGGATGGCCTTATCGCGACGAATAACGAAGGCGAACTTCGCAGTGCGAATAATCTTGTCGGATTGGGACTGGTACTGGTTGCGAGCTTCATGGAATGCGACTTTCTTGTTGATGGCAGCTTGCCACTCGGCGTCAGTGTATTGGCGCCTCGGAGGAAGAGAACCGGAAGGAGAGACAATGTCGTTAGTGACGTCGACCAAAGACTTGGTGGTGTCAATGTTGAATGCGGTGTGGGAGGCCATTGTATTGAGATATTGAGGTGAATAGCAGATAGGTACACGAGAAGTTTGTCGTTGCGAATAGAGGTGGGAGATGCAATGGAGAGTGAAGAAGTGTAGAAGAGAGACTTAAATACTAGGTCTCCGATCGGCGAAATTACTTATGCATCGCATTTCGGAGTACTCAGTACCTCAGCCCGCAGAAGCGACTAGTCTCATACCTAGTTACGTATCTAGGTACCCTAAAACCATATACACTTGCAGTTTTGTACTTCCTCAACTCCACTTCCAACATCATCACATCCATTTAAATTACCGGTTATATTGGCTATTTCCTCTTACATTCATCAAATATTTACCATGTCACCCATCATAGCCTCGCCCGATGTATCAGGTCAACCGAGTCGACTTCAATCGTGCCGACTTATCCATGATGCTCAAGGCCGAATGAGCCTCATCAAACCGTCGAAACCGCAACCACCGAATATGCAATTAGAGGATACTCATACCGCTGCAACACTCTATGCGCGCGAGCTCCTCTCTATCAATCGCTTCCCTACTGCGCCCAATAGCAGCACCGAAACTTTGGACAATTGGTCAGTTTACAATCAGAAGCTAGCACTAGGTATGGAGGGAGGATGGAGAGATAGTAGATATTCCCCATACTTGCCAGATGGGTAAGTGATATTCGTTGCTTTTACAAGTGTTTGTTGATCTGCAATTATTGATGACGTTTCGTACAGCGTCCCTACAAAAAGTAGAATGAAGATCGACGACACCGTTGAGTTTATCAGAGTTCGGGTTTTTAAAAAGCAGCCGGTTACGTTAGAATCTAAGAGAAATGAGGCGTTATTAAACGAGACTTTGAACCGCCGTTATGGAAAGGGGCCTGGGCTGGCGAGCTCTCTGCGCCTGAAGCTCAAGCGTTGGAGATTGGGCAAGGAAGAGAAGCACGACATCATACACAGGTTGCTACAGAAAGTACTTAAAATTGCTGAAGCTTTGTTGATGTAACTAAAGCTGATGATATTGACAGGATCCCAGGTATGGTAATTATTGGAATCCGTTCAGTCCTAATGCTACAACAACCGGACTCATTTAGTAAAATACTACGAAAGATCTGGGTATAAGTATTTGGATGGATATATTGGGCAAATCTCCTCCGGGGGTTGAGAGTGAGTACTCCACTTCTTATCAGCCATATATCCACAGGCGCTGATTTTTGACTATAGATATCTTGTCAAATAATCCCCATTGATAACATTCTTACATTACATTTGATTGTAATCCAACACACACATGGAAATTGTTGCAGTTTTGAGTCCCCTTGGTAGCAGTGTATGGTACTTGTTTAGATGCTGAAGGCTTTAGCACTACGAAATGCGTTGGACTTATAAAATCCAATTCCGTTTAGCAATGTTCATGAAGATGTCCTTGATCATCTTTATACTTGACCGACAACCTCAACCTATGAATCGTGACAAAAAACCACACCCAATATGCTTTCGGCGATGTACCTCTTAATATATGCATCAATTTATTAACTTTTATTAAGCGTACAAACGCGCGCGGCGTGCAATATTAAAGGGCGATTATATCATTGGAAACCGATATGATCATTGCCTCTGAACCTAGAAGACAAGCTGAAACCATGCATGTAGAGGGACAGAACATCGAACAATGGCGTTTCACACCGAGAAATTATGGTAGCACTGGCACTTTTGCATTAAAGTGAATTTATTAGGTTTTCAAATTGCACTGTCGCTTGGAAGTGGATTAGGAAACAAGATAGAACAAATGGGGGAGCAATGTGTGTTGTGGGGAGCTATAAAAATCAATCGGCAGGGGTTAGGTACTTTGTAGTGACTGCGAATGGCATTGTAAAGATCAGTCATTATAAGCGCACTTGGCGACACATCAGATTTACAATGACTACGCATAAAATTCTAATGATTGTACATCAGAATTTTGATGACTATACACCAAAATCACAATGACTTTAGATTCAGCCAAGTTCCAAAACAAATGAAATTCAGGAACAAATGCTCTACTCTGAGTCCGCTTGCAGTTCTACTAGCAAACTTGTGTATGTCGGTTATCGAATTTTAGTTTTTGAGCTTTTGTATCGAGGCTGCCGCCCATGTAGCAGGGCCCATCTCAAGATGCCCCCGGAAAATTCCGAAACACCCACTGACAGACCACTTCGTATACTGCAAAACACCATCTCGTCTCTCAAACACCACGCACAAACACATCCATCTCCACTACCCCATGGAGTTCTTCTCACGATTTTTCGGCGCATTCTTCACGGCAACTCCCACACCACCTACAGTTATGGAAAACGTCTCCAGTGCTGAGACTAGCTTAACTGAAACATCAACAGACTCTACAGGCCCTCAGTCGGAGGCATCGTCATACCCCGAGAAGCACGAGCTTCTTCGTCAGAGACACAAATCTTCACCTGGCAAAATCGGCGAGGCTATATTACCACGCGCTCGCAATCTTCTCCGCCCTAATGACAATCGCCTCCCAGACGGTGCAAACCGACCGACACTCGATGAGACGCCACACAACAAAGGCGACCACTACATCCCTAAAGGCCTGACTACGGACTCTTATACCCTCCGTTACAACATACCCAAATTCCTCAACGACCTCCGTTGTCATACACGCTCACAAAAGGCCATACGCGGTTACTTCACGACCTATAAGCAGATCCTCTACCCGTTGATTAGAGAAGACGAATACCTCTCACTCTACCCCAACGCACGTCGAGTCCTTCAACGATACTACAATGTTCTCAAAGAGGAATACTTCATCCTTCTTACACAGATGCGGGGTTTGAAACGGGAACTCGCCGAGCTACACGAGGAGTTCGCAAGTTTGTGTGAAGAGAAGGAATTTTCCGTTCCGGTTGAGAAAGTTCTAGCTCGCGGATACGAACTAGAGTATCTTTTCAAACGCACGGTGGAAAATAAGTTTTCGGAAATCGACCGTGAAGCGGACTATCTACGAACACAACTTCATTGCTGTAAGCTACTGCTTGAAGCATTTTGGGGGCAAAATTTCCATAGGCGTAAACCGCCACTGTTGAATAAAGACACCTGGGCGGAAGAAGCATGGAACCAGTGGTTGCTTGATATCGAGGAAGAGGAAGAGGATTATGAACATCGAAATAGCTGGTGGAAATATAACTGGATTGATGATCTTGATGCACTCTCCCCGGATGAGAGGGGGTTATTGCAACCTCGCGGAAAGGGATGGTGGAGATCTGATCCTGATAAGGACATTGACGAGGAGAGATTATCAGAGGTTTCCGGGTGTGTCGAGGACAATGCTCCTCGTCGCCCGAAATACAGAAGTTGGGGAGAAAGAAGACACAGGAGCTTGGTTGAAAAACACAGGCACATGCTCAGGACAGCCGGGAAGCCACTGATCTTAAAATTCAACAACGCATACGAAAACCGATATGAGATAATTCGATTGCGGCGAGAGAACCCTGATTCTGGGATCGAAGACAAAAATAATTTGAAGAAACTAATTCAAGAAGCAGACAAGGTTGTTTTCAACGGTTCTCCAACTGAGCCTATCTTAAATCAAATGTCATTCACCACAATCGATGACCCCAAAGACATGCGATACCGCAGATACGGAATAGCAGGCTCACCGAGCGATGCCGACAGATCCGAGAACACCAGGCGTGCAAACTTCAGATATGAACAGAACAAGCCAAAAAAGCCAGTCGATCGCATCACGCATAACTACCAACAAACCAAGCAATCTCTGCAAGGGTTTCAAAGGATACATATACTGGCTGTTACAAATAACTGGAGGTTTAATTTGAACAAATCGAATCATGAGGTATTACCAAAACCGATTTTTGGACCTGGAGGTCGGTTATATGACATGGCACTTCCACCTGCCGATGGAATTGGAGGTGAACGGGAGAGTTGGAATTTTGTGTGGGAATTGACGGCAGCTCGTGCAGCGAATAAGGAAGGAAATACACCATGCACAATTACAGAGGAGTCAGAGGAGTAGGTTAAGGAGAGTGAATAAACGGAGCACCTAACAAGTATCTCAACGATAGTCAGGTAACAAGAGGGAAATATCAAACGTGTTATGCTCAAGTGTAGTGGTGAAAAAAGGATAAATTGAATCATCATTTGACTATTGCTGAGTCAAACAAAAATTCGGGCTTTTATTCAGGTTGACCCCCATGAAAGACGTATTTTGCAGTACAAGCACCGGAGGCGGCTTCGCCGCCTTAAGGAAATGATGCTTTTGGTAAACTCTATTTGCTGTTAACCAGCTGCAACTGTGGAGATTCTGCAATTGTGTATCCACCAGCTTCCATATGTCTACCATTGGGCATCTGGATCAACCTCTGTATATCCACTGCTGAATGTCTGCTGCTGTCTCACTGTGCATCTGCCCCTTTATATATGGAATATAAATTTCATCAAAATAGACTTTGCACAGCACTGTGTATAACATCCGGAATCAGAAGTTTTATGCTGGCATTCCAAAAACACAATATTGGCCAATTTGATCTAATGAAGTTGGCAAGTTTTGCTTTGATCATAAAGTGATGTATACATGCAAGATGAGAAATTTACCACTCTTTCACCTCTCAGTCTCCGAGTTACAATAACTTTAATATTAACTAGGTGTGGAGGCGGCTTCGCTGCCTTTAACGGAGGTTAAGTTAGTCCAGAGTCACAAGCAGTCAGTCCATTGTAACAGCCGGGTTTTAGCTGCAGCAGAGCCTCGTTAGAGTTCTCATCGTATTACGATATGATCTATATGTGCAAGATGCAGTTTTAGGTGCTCTTTCACTTCCCAGTCTCCAATTTGCAATCCGATCAATATCCATTGAGTCGCTGTGAAATTACACCATGTTTCTGGATTTATCGCAGGTTGGCCTCCAATTCTTTCGCTCTAATTAAGTTTTTGAGTTCTCATCATATCATAACATGATCTATATGTGAAATATTCCGTTTTAGGTGCTATTTCATCTCCCAGTCTCCAATTTGCAATCCGAAAAATATCCGTTGAGTTGCTGCAAAATTACGCTGTGGTTCTGGGTTTATAGCGGGTTGGCATCCAATTCTTTTGCTCCAACTGAGTTTTTGAGTTCTCATCATATTGTGATATGGCAGTTTTTGGCATACTTTCACCTCCAGTCTCCAATTTGCAAGCCAATCGATATCCATTGAGTCACTGTGAAATTACGCTGTGGTTCTGTGTTTATAGCGGGTTGGCCTTCAATTCTTTCACACCAATTAAGTTTTTGAGTTCTCATTATATTGTGATATGATCTATACATGAAAGATACAGATTTAGGTGCTCTTTTCCCTCCCAGTCTCTGATTTGCAATCCTATCAAGTCGCTGTGAGATTACACTGTAAACCTCGCAAAAATAGTGGGTTTTCCACAGTGACTCATCAGATATCGATCGGATTGCAAATTGGAGACTGGGAGGTGAAAGAGCACCTAAAACTGCATCTATCATGTATAGATCATATCACGATACGATGAGAACTCAAAAACCTAATTGGTGCAAAAGAATTGGATGCCAACCTGATAAACCTGGAACCAAATCCTCATAAGCCACTCTTTCAATAATTAAGATACTGTAAATCAGAGACTGGGAGGCAAAAGAGTCACAACTTACACATAGTTCATGTATAATTTACTTTGTGATTGTTAGGAGTTTCCCCTTAGCATGCGTATGAAGTACATCAGGCTTAGTCTCCCAGGCTTGCCGTTATTCAAAGATGATTAACGGTTAAGATCACACCCCTGAGGATGTCTACTGATGAGTTAGCAGACGGCTCAACATAGCTGGGTGAAATCCCCATAATAGTCTATGCTACAATACTACGTCTCAGCATAGGGAATAGCTACCCAGTGTGGAGACAGTACGCACACTCGATCAGACAGTAATCTTGGGGGAACCCATAGTACTGGCCAAGGCATGGGACACACCAACCATACTGCCGAAGCAATGTAACTGCCAAGCAGGGGTCTTCGGATCAGCTGTGCGTTACGGATCAGACCAGTGTTATCTTTATTATCATGCTAATACTGGGACAAACCATACCCATGCTTAGCTTCATGGATTTGGTTGGACAAACGATATTATCTTAGTATGCGGGACTTTGCTATCTCTAGAGCTAGAATAAGCAAAGGAGATAAGCTAACTGCGCCCCGGTAGTTAACTCTACCTAAAAGATAAGTGCTTGGATCTAGACTGTCAAACCCCAGCTCTGCCGTGTTTGCAACACGATAACTGATAGAGGGCACCCCCTTCGGGAAACACGGATAAGACCCGATAACACTAGGTACGTGGCAATGTATGGGTTGGCAGCTCATTAAATCATTGATCACTATTCCACTCAATACGAAGAAAGATAACTAATACGAAGTAATGGTCCGATATGTATGTCAGCAACGTCATAACATGCAGGATAACCTTTGGGAACTCCTGGTGGGGGCTTACGCAACCACACGTTGTCAAACGGAACTCTCCACAGCTAACTACCGAGATCGGCTCTGAAGCAACGATCGGATGTTATGTGAACACCCACCACGGTAGACTGAGTGTTATTGAGATAGTACTATACACACACATCATAGATTACAGAGAAGTACCGTCACCTCTTAGCAGGAGGGTTTGACGCGGAAATACTCACCTATAAAAGACCACCTTAAACCCACAAGTTTAAACACAACGATTCAAGCAACAGTCGAACAAACCACAGTCAGAACACAACAGCGGAAAAACCACCTGAAATATTATTAAGTTAATTACCTTAAGAATATTCACCAATAAACTTTTTATGTCTATTACAGACGACCAGAAGATTCTCTACGCTCGCCTCTTGCACGCCCAAGCAAACACTCGAGCCAAATATGAACACCTGGCAAGGTACCTTCTTCGCAATAACCTTTGGGTAGAATACTACCACTATTTCCATACCGGTGAACTTCCTTCTCAAGTCGCCTTTGACGATTATTCAGAAGATTACCTCCAAGACAGTTACGACTTTTAAACAGGGCCATACTGCAATAGATGCCCGTATTCATTCATACGGTACAACGACGTAAACGCGTCACAATCGAATTTCATATCTTTAGTTGGATTATTAAAATCAAGATACGTCTTTATCATAAGTCGGTACAACAATATCGATAAGTCACATCTAGCTGCAGTATCCCTCTAACAGTGATCAAAGTGAAACTCAAAGACTTAATTGAGCTTGAATGTTTGGATTTTGCAATTTTTGGTTCATGGGGCATCAAGTCAACCAATGAGAATGCTTTGTGTGGACATTGCATGATCTCATCCATCTCTATGTAAGTAAAATAATGTGACAGTTGTGGAAAATCATCGATTTTTGGGAATTTTTAGATGTTTTTCTAAAGCCACTCTATCCACTTAAAAGATATCCTAAATCAGAGACTGGGAGGCAAAAGAGCGAGTAATTATACACATTTCATGTATACATTTCTTGAAAATTGGAGCAAAACTGGAGGACTTAATTGGAGAGGTGATTTCAGGTTTGAGTTCAAAATAGGTACTTGCCACAATCAACTACTCAGCCACAGAATTCTGATCAATGAGAATCGTAAGAGACACATTGTTATAACATATACACATGGTTGTCCGCTCGAAGCATTCTCATTGGTTGACTCATGGTACGTATCTCTAAGAAGGATTTTTATTGGTCGACAACCCACAACTTCAAGCCTTTTTACTGGCTTGGCATACCCCATCAAATAATCTCAAATATCCACTCCCAATTAAGTATTTGAGTTTAACTCTGATCATAATGAAATGTTTACATGAAATGTTCAGAATTTGTTGCTGTTTTACCTCCTGGTCTTCAATTTACCATATCTTCAAAACTGATAGAGCAGATGCAGAAAAACATCGATTTTTGTCATTTTTGGGTGATTTTTGAGTGTTTTTCTAAACCCACTCTAACAGTTATGAATATATGGTAAATCAGGGATAGGGAGGAGAAAGAGCATCGAATTATGCACAATTCATGTATACATTTCATTATGATTGGAGCTAAATTCAAATACTTAGTGAATTTTGGACTCAATTTGCAAGTTTTACCTCAAATGCTTGCATGAAGAGGTGCAGCTCAAGATGTTGCAGTGGTCAGGAAGTGGTATGTGTGGACTCACTAAGTGGGTGCACTATGCTTGCAAGAGTATGGATCATTCTTTCTCTTTCAGTTCAACTCGAACAACATAGTGACTGATACACAGTTGCAACTACAGTTGAAAATTCACAGCAGCAGATCCATAGTGGCAGATACACAGTGTCAGATACAGTAGTGGATTTTCAAATTAAGATACACATGCTCGACAGCTTAACCCCAGTGGTGGATATACAGTGGCAGATATACAGTTGCACATAATGGCCAGTGGTAGTGTTAGCAATGGTCCCATTTTTGAAACTGGCCGGTGTTATAGGTCTGGGTGGCAACAGCCTTACCACATCAAAGTTTCGCGAATTTTCAACCTATAGCTCCAATTCAGTCCACGAATATTGATTGGATCAAGAAGTATTTGGTATGCTAAATGTGCAGTTTTTGACAAAGAATCTTTTGGCAGTCTCCGCTTTTTAATAGCTCTAAAATACATTGAACACCAACTGAAAAAGCCCGTGTTTTGACTGAATTTCAAAGCGCCTCACTGGGTTTTAGAGATATTAGAAATCGGATACCACCAAACAATTTGTTGTCAAAAACTGCATATTGGATATACCAAACACTTTATCTAATCAATATTTGCAGACTGAATTGAGAGAACTGTTTTACTGAATCCGGGACCGAACCGTCCGGTTCTGAGTTTCATCCGAATTACTATAATATAGTTCCGAAATGGAACCATTGCAAACACTAGCTAGCAGTAGATATACACCGGTAGATACAATAGTGGATATACAATACAACAGATACAGTAGCAGATACACCATGGCACAGACTGTGGTGGATATATATTACAGTGGAGGCACTGGAAGATACATGGAGGTGGATACACAGTGGACACACTGGAGGATATACAATGGCGGATACAGAGTGGTTGATAGACTGTGGTGGATAATCTGCAGCAGGTACAGTACTGGATTTATAGATCAAGATATATATGCACCATGGTATAACCCTTGTGGTGGATACACAGCAGCAGATAAACAGCAGCAGATACACAGCAATATATATACAGTAGCAAATATAGTAATAGATATACAATACAGCAGATACAATGGCAGATATACAGTGGTGGATACAGCACTGGATTTACAGTTGCAGATCAACATATACATACACTGCAGTTTAACCTCAGTGGCATATATATAGTAACAGATATTCAATGGAATTGTATATGCTTTGCCTAATATCTACCATGCCCACATAGGATTCACTGAAGGTATCATTTTCTGGAGGCAGTGAAGACTGTATTCAATCTATGTAGAATATATCAGACCCCAATTTGCCTCCCCCTTCTACCCTTCTTCACCTTCCACTGACAAATGAAAGAACAAAATGAGAGACAGACTGGCAGATCAGCTCCAGTCAGTTAAGAGCCAGTCCAGCCTGCCTTTATAGATTGTGGGCTGGACCACAGATTTCTCCAGGTCAGGTACCCATCCAAATCCCACCCAAAGATGGGTTTGGTTCAAACCCTGGGGGCGGCAAAGCCGCCACCGGTGCTAGTACATGTATAAATATATAATAACCCTTTTCGCCAAGTCTTATGTAGGTTAACCCGATGGTTATCTCGTCCCATCCCCTCCCTAACCTCTGGTGGCTGGGCACGAGACAAACCTGATGGATCCCTAGAATCTACACAAAACGACCCGTGACAATGTTTAATTATACAGAATAACCCCAATGAAAAATTAAAATCAAATGTAAAGACACTTAAATATCTAAGGCTTGCTGTCGCATCTTTTTCTACCTTATTTGCAATACTCTAGTGATTGTTAGTAATCGTGGTTGATTTCAATGGCAAAAATCGATGAGTTGCCATTGACGACCCATAAAAATTCAATGACTCAAAAGATTACTACCCAAATATTTTTTGGTGAGTTGTAACACCACCACTTATTACAGACTAATTCACATTCCCACAACTGAATTGCTCCCCACCCACCTGGGGATTGATAACCCTATGCAGAAATCAATGAACTTTCAACCGCGACTAATTTTATCGTGATTTTTTTTTGACTTTTTATTTAGTTACATAACATTTGGCGGAAAGGGTTATGCTGCATAATATTGACTCACCGTGGATTATCCTACATAACAGCTGTAAAATTTCCGAACCTGTGAGCAATTATTTTTAGAACGTCAGCAAATGACACATCATTGGAAATCACAAATATCAAGTGACTGGTTATGTCAACTAATATCTACTATTCCTCCCAGGGCCCAAATATGCAACCAAAGACCATAAAAATTTAACGCGATGAAACATGTACTGTACTTGGGAGTTTAATAGACTTGACTGAAACAGTACTAGAAATCATTAATTTCTGTTGGATAGAGACAGGCTGCACCGTGACACATTGAGTTATCCATTTCTAAAGTTTAAAACCTCACTACGGACATATGTTTTGCCAAGTGGCCTAGTAAGAGAGTATGCTAACACTGCGTTAACCGACACAATCTGAAATGACAACATTTTCAAATAGACATTACGCATTCACTTCATCGATCTACATCATCTACAGCCAAAGACTTCATGACACTACTCCTAGCCCATGGCCACTTCCTGACTATACTCTTTAATAAGCAATTTCCAGAAACATCCAAAACGTGGATATCTTCGTCTTGTGTCGTATAACAAAATGACAATCAAGCATGCAACCATCATGTACTCTTACAATTAAATCTAGAATAATAAGATACTGCGTTGTTCTTGCTGGGCCGAACAAGCTCTATCGTCCTTGGTAATAATATTGAGCTTGAACAGGTACAGGGAAGTACGGACTACCAGCTGATGTTGTCGTTCAGTCTTCTTCTTAGGTATTCATTAGTATCTCTTACTCGATATGCGGCATGCTGTGGATAAGACGTACTCTTTAAATTCTTTGGATTCTTTGGAAATGGAAGTGCTGTTCGAATAGGCACGTAGCCATTCACTGGTGGCGAGGTTATAAGGAACGGTCTACGTTCCGGATCAAGTATAGGGCTAGGTGCAGGAGGATTGCTGGGTGGTGCGGTAGGATTGGCTGCCTTACTAGTAGTACAGGCCGTTCGCCGACGTGGCCGAATGCGAGATCTTTTATATAACTCGACATGCCTAAAAATAACATGTTTCTGGATGAAAGCCAACTTGAGGTACTTTGATGCTGTACGCCGGTAGGATTTCCGCTTTGACTTGAAGTCTAAATTCAATAAATCAGTGTAGCTAAAGCTATTAGTGTGGGGTAAAAACTCACCATAGAGTAGAATGTTTTTAAAACACTGTTGTTCTTCCTTGTTTTCCATATCGCAGTCTTCGTTATCTTCCTCTGGCTCCGATGATGCTATTGCGTTCTCATCCACCCATCGAAAGTCTCCCACAGGACGACGCTGCAATCCACTGAGTGTCCTGCGCTCTGGTGTGCTCGGTGAGCTGCTAAGCCAACTAAAATCAGAAGACCAGCCTGAGGGGATTCTCTCGTCCTCCGTGCTCTCGTCTTCTGTAAAACTCGGACTTCTTTCCGCCGATAGCCCTTCATTGACCCCTGGAATGACATTGGGTGCACAGTTCCCTGAATCTAAGAACGATACTGTTGAGGCCGGATCTACATCTATACCAATTCGGAGATTTCTTCTCACAACTGAACTCCACGGCTCGTTCGAAGGTGGTGTTGTAGCTGCTGCCAATGGATGTTGTGGGACTATGGTTCGGGCCAAAGGAAGTCCCGGTGCTGTGGTAGTTGCTGCTGCTAATGGATGTTCCCGGACTATAGCTACTCCTGATGCTAACCCTGATGCTGGGGTTGCAGCTGCGGCCAGTTCATATTCTCGGATTAGAGCAGCGACCCGTGCCGCCTTATGATGGAAAGTTGTAGTGGTACCTGATGCTAATGAATTTTCTGAAGCTGAAGCTACTACAGATGAATTTTCAGTAACTGCAGATGCAGCCGCTCCTAATGGATTTTCCGAATCTTGTGTTCCAGCTTCTGGCGTTGGATTCTCGGATTCGGGTGATGCACCTTGAAACAACTGAGGCTCTAACGATGGGGATATAGATGGCAACTCAGTACCCTGGAGCCTTGCCAAAGTAGCTAATGGGTGTTTTAAAACCAGAGGATTTCCGATATGAGATATATCTCCAATGATACTCGGAATATGCCCTTCCAGAATTGACGCTAATCGTGGCAGCCGTTGAGCTTCGATTCTTTTCTGTACTTCTTCATTTTGGCGGGTTGTGATTATATCAACCATCATTCTCGCTTTTCTCATTTTTGGGTTCGCTTCCGTTCCTTTTTAAGACACATTAGCAATTCGTGCTAACTATTCAAGGAAGCGGTGTTGCAGCAGTACTTTGTTTTAAAGTCGGTTTATGTAGGTAATCTGGTCCTCTCATTTTGCGTACCCTGGGTAGAAGTTTTGGTAATGATGTTGGCCCACATAGTGGGGAAGGATTTCGTAGGAAACCAAATCGATCTTCCGTCTTGATCATCGGCACAGAATGTTTCCTGCTAGTAGTAACGACGGCGACTGTCACATGTTCGGGCATTCCATTTCGGCCTGCTTGCACTATCAGCTCATGTATGTGAAATAGGCATCGTATATTAACCTCCATATAAGTCTCGGGGTGGATTCAACGACCGTTGGATGATATGTGGCACTATTTCCCTTCTGGCTTGTTCAAGTCGTTCTGCAGGAGACAGAGGCTCGGGAGACTCTGGTGGTGTGGAGCTTGGACTGCTCAGACTCGATAACAATGATAATACAGGTGATACACTCCCCTCAGAAAAAGACGGCGATATTTCAGCAGCAGCTAATGTTCCGACGATTCGTTGTACGTCATTGTCATCTGAAGGTGGTTGATTAAACGTCGAAGAAGAACTAGACGATGACCCCCTGTCAATGTGCGGAAATTGTTGCAGGCTGTCGTTGCTCCTAGTTTCTCCCAAGTCACTGCCAGCGAGTCGTGGGGAGTTGGGACTGGTTTGACTGAAAGAGCATTCGGATGTACTAGCTACTAATGGTTCTAAGGGAGTATTCAGCAACATCTCAATTCCAGATGGCGGTAATATCTGACGAATTATCTCTGTTTCCTGACTAGTCCTGCCCGTCATTGTGATATTATCTTGTAAGGTTACACATTGTTCAGCATTTTGTTCTGTGTCAATACTTGGAACTACTTCGTGTCCTGCAGATCTAGAAGGCTCTATTGTAGAGGTTCCATGTTCGTTGTCTTTGCCCTCATTACTGGACTCTAACTCGCTTCCAGGGACAACTGTTGTCGGTGAAAGTGTCTGAGAGTCCAAATTTCCTTGGTCTTGCGTTGGTATCTTGAGACCAGTTTCCAGCACAGGTTGTATATCACTTTGCGGTGAGGTATCGTTGGAATCAGCTGGTGTAGGTAACGCCACTAACGAATCCTGAGAGGACTGAGACAAAGGCTGTGTGACACCACGCTGGATTCGTAGACTTCGCCTGACTATCGAGGTATTAACTATTGGATCTTCTAATGCCTTCCGGAAGTTGATTATACCCGGGACTGTAGTGCTTTTCCTTTTTACATTTGGCCTTCTTTGACTTGACCGTTCTGATTCGGTTTCATCTAGAAAAAATTTAATTCATTATCAGCCGAATTACTGGGTACCATATACCGGAAACAGAATCTTGCAGTGCCAAATCTTTGGTTTTTCGTTTGCGTTTCGGCGGCATAACTAATGGTAATAATGTATAGTCAAAGTAGACTGACTCAAAGCAAAGTTGTGATGAACAGTTGGATCAAGCGATATGGCAAGGTCGAACCATGCCAAGCAAAATTGAGCATACAGGAAGTACGTTTACGTTTCTGTGATTCGTTAATCATTGGGTAGAAAAAGAAACCAATGGTATCACGTTCGAGAGTAGGCAAGAGAATGCTGTGATAAGTTTAAGCCTACTGTATCAGAAGACTTATTTCTCTATATGGGTTGTTGTAATACCGACGAGTTTGAATTTGTTCTATTGCAATTATTGGCTATGGAAGAATGAATCAATTTTTGCCTAACAAATTCCCAAAAACCCTAGTACAGTAACTAATACCATAATAAATCAATTTATATGCTTCTAAATTCTAAAGCAATTTCATCATTCCCCCCCCCCCCCCCAAATCATCGCGTATACCAGGACGATATGCCTCCTGAAGTTTCTGTGGGCGGTGCATAAAGCATTTCGATATTATTCGACTCATTCCCTCCAGCATCCCACGCCCTCTTGGCAGTCCCTTTGAAGCCTACCAGAGCCTTGGGTGTAAGACACTTTTCGGCGTAATCGGGATTATCGTCTTCGGTGGCACCACTAGGCATTTCCGAGTGGAGTTTTTGAAGCATTTCGTGGTTGAATGAGACCGTAGTGACCCGTTGGAGTGCGAGACGGCGCCCAAGGGGTAGTAGGAGGTGGAGATATTTGCTTTTTCGAGGTTGTGGGTTTCAGCGGAGTGTACAGGTTGCTCTTTTGGGAGGGTGATGGGGTCTTCGTCATATCCCGAAGGTCGGACGATGTTGTGCGAGTGATTGGCGCTCATTGTTGAAACTATTGGAAAATGAGAGGGAGAGAAAAAGTGAGAGCTGCTGGCACAATGGGAAGAGCCCATGATGGCTGTTATATTCTTGTATTTTTCATGGGACGTTGCGGTTGTGGACGTGTTCAAGTTGACTATCAACAATCTCAGACTTGAGTGTTTAGTTCCACAACGCAGGTGATACATTGTTTGGTAGGAACAAAGGACTGGATGGATAATGACATCATTGAAAAGTTTTATAAGCGTAAGGGATGGTATAGAATTTCCACAGGCCAAACATTGAAATGATTGCAGGACTCCACACAACAAACATCTGGTCGTAGAAAATGAATATTATATTGGTGACTGTTGGTGATCGCTGACGAGTCACTGACGACAACCAAGTCTTTGGATGTACCCAGCAGTCTGTTCTATTGCAATGGCCCTAACAATACAATGCCTTCCAATTCGACGCAGAAGTGTTCCTCGATACCACACCTGCAGTTATACATAAACCTCATCAACCACGACACATCCACCGCACACACTCCAATATCTCCGCATCTTCATTAAACATATCAATAACCTTAATCTAATCCTCAAAATCTCAAAATGGATCCAAATCACATTCTCTCTCCTGGCGAACGTCGCAAATTGCGCGCAAATCTCCCACCGACCCCTCTCCCGGTCGAAATCCAAACCCCTTCTGTCCACCCTGGACCGTATCCCTCCGCGGCGCGCATTGATAACAATCAATTCCTCGATATTCCTCTTCGCCGTCGCCTTTTCTCGCCTGGACGGTACCAAGATCGTCAAGAATGTTCAGTCCCTACGCCACATGTAAAGGATTACTTCTCCCTCCCTCCCCGCGCCGAGGAAAACGTCGATATGCAACAACCGACTGCGAATGCACACGTCCCTGCAGTCCAACTGGCCGAATCGAAAGACCGGAAACGGGAGGACAAGACTTCCGTGGCGTCTTCGAAAGCCAAGGTTCGTGCAATGCGTTGTGAAGTCCCGCCTGCAATGAGGTCATTCTGGAAGCTCCTCTTATGGGCTGAATGGGCTGCGGGTGCCATTATCTTTGCTTTCGTGTTGAAATTTGCGCTACCGTTCTTGGTCTTGGGAATTATCGTAGTGGCTGTTATCATTGTCGGGTGCAAGATACAGCAATTTGTGCAAAATAAGGTTGCAAACGCGTTTGGGGGAGGTGTATACCAGACACAGGATGCCTACGCATATCACGATTCCTTTGCTGATGTTGCCAACCGTATTCCAGGAGGTTGTAATAGAGGCAATGATAGTGATGATGATGTCTATAAGGAGTGTAGTGAAGAAACACTTTAGATTACAGCTACGCTAGGCAGCGTGAGTTACTCCTTTATATCAATTGCGATGCAACTGCTAATTATTTGCAGACCTATACACATCAAATTAGCACACTATCTCTTCTCCATGCTCCAGCTCTCTTGATAATTGATGTCAAAAATCTTTACACTACACTTCCCGACTGCATCAGACCCCTGTCGCTAACGATGATTCTTAATTCAAAGTTGCCCTATAGCGCAACGAATGAAGACAGTATCCATGTTGATTTTTACGGTTTAGTGGCTGCCGCTACAGTCACCTTTTTTTTTGTATTTGAAATTCCCAATCTGCAGTAAATGGGAAATGAGAAACATTCGGAGTAAAGTTCTTTTCTTGAATTCTTTTGTGATTTCCCGGTTCTCTTGCATATTATATGCTCAGATAATTGTGCATAACATACACCCGTTTCAGAGACCAGGAAGCTACCGTCCTTTGAGATATTATTTGGCATAACATAGACATATGACCCGGAGTTATTTCATAATCATATCCATAGTAACTAGAAGTGGCGGTATAAGCACACCAAATGGATGAGCACAAACTTATATGTTCCAATTCATACGCTAATGTAGCTAATCGATCGACCCATTTGCTAAATTATCAGCTGAATGAATAGCTCAACCTGAACGCCAACAGATTACGATGCCAATATTTAGGTGGCTGGGAGGACCTGGAGGAGGTTAGTGGGTCGTATAAAATCCGTTCTATTGTGAAGTACTATCTCTTTCTCTTTTAGCTATTGTATCTTATCGATCCGACTTTTCCTGTACTTTCATCTGCTAGTCTGTGTTAAACTTTCTCCTGGCTCCACCATTCCTGCCACGGTCGCCGGTTCCAGTTGCGGTTCTACTTCTAGGCCTAGGGTCACCGTCAAAAGAATGGACTTCAACTCAATGAAGTACTCTGTAGTGGAAGAATTATATTGGGATGGAATGATCATTGGCGAGAGACATTATTTCAGGTTGAAACAGTGTAGAGAGTGAAGAGTTATTCGACAAAGGCAGGCTTTTACGTCTAGCGGATGTACGGTTCAGTGGCCTTATGGGTTTATGATTTTAGAACTTTGGTACTGATCACATGGTGTGATCGACTGCGCATTGTCTCGAGCCCTGCCGTCAAATTTGAATGAGTGACTAACCCTAACCGCCATCGATGCACCCATCATTCTCCGACGACCGGGTAGGCACGAGACAAGACTGCGCAGTGTTTTAACATTGGATGCCGGTAAGTGAGCAATTCATAATAGTGCGGCGCATCCCCGTTCGAATCCGATGAGCGAAGTGAGATCTTCCGATTGTCGTAGTCGAGTGGATGCAGTTTTGCGGGCGAGTAGCTGTGCCAGCGAACACCTTTTTGCTTCTCACTTCTTCCCTTTTCCTCCCATAGTTTACTTACTGAGAGTGTGGATGTCTCTTTGAAGAGTTGAGGCTATTGAATAGTGGTGTACACTTTTTTGCGCTTTCATATTACTTTGATCTTCATTGGCCAATACACCAAGTCTTTCCGTTAGTCATGGCCACCTGGTCAACCTCTATGCCAAAGAGTTGGCTGTCCGGTTAATAGATCCACCAGTTAGTCAACGGAAATGTTTTGGTATGTGCGTCAGATCATAATGAGCTCGTTATGTTTAAAAGAGGAATAGCGATGAAAGATTTCCATCAATTCCGTTCCCTTTGCTATCAAGCACAAGCACATATTCTGCAAAACAATTGCCACGACATGCAATAGAGAGCTGTAACTAGCTGCCATATCCTGTTCCATCACCGCAAAAATAGGCACGATCCCCCTCAACAAAAAATCACAGCTATTCCTCCTGCAACTATTCCAAAGCAAAAACTTTGACCCCCTCTCCTAGCTTAGGACCCTTGACTATACTCCAACCTCGCGCTTTCTTGCCAATAGTACATTCCTCAGCAACGGCAATAGTCGCGTTCGCAACCACATCACAATCAACACCAGACTTGGGAGCGTAGCAGAGCTGGACATCAACGGTTCCATATTGGATGATATCGACGCAAAGATTGTTGATATACTTCTCCGGGTAGGCGGGACATGTCTTAGGTCCCTTCTTCAGTGCGTTGGCAGCCTCTATGAGATTTTTTGATTGTGGTGCGTTAGGGGTCACCTGGCATGTGATTATGTAGGTGTATTCGCCGTCGAGCTTGATGGTAGCGGGTGCAGGTCCATTGTCAGCGGAGACAGGTGGAGCTGAGAGAGTAAAGCTCGAGAGGGAAGAGGTGTCGGAGTCCTCACGCTTGTGGACGGTTCCATGGATGTCGATGGCATTGGCGATGATGGGTTGGTATCCCCGGATGGCTACGGAGGTGGCGAGGGAAACAAAAAGGCAGACCACCGAAATGAAATGGACGGTGCGGGAAATCATACTGAAAGTAAAGCAATTGGTGTCTGGTGGAGATACGGTGGCTATGAAATTGTGACGGGGGGTGATGAGAGAAGACCTGATGCCCAACTAATTCAACACAAGTACCGATGTTCACAACTCTCCTTAGCAGATTACCGTGCTAGTTCATTTGCGTTCATGTGAGAACGTAGCTGTAAGTAAGCACCACATATCTCAGCGTAAATCTCTACCCGACATAGAATTCCCCATCACGTTAGGGTACACCATGATTATTGCCCGCACAAATGACCATGCAGTCACTGCCACCCAATCCCTTTATAACTGTCGGCTAGAGGCTTCGCGCCTTCTTTCCCCGTGTGTTCCTTTATCTCCTCCCTCCACTCCTTCCCCAAGTGCACTGTGTTTTCTGTCGTTCTTTCCCAAGATATCAAAAGAGACATCATCGTGAACAAGATTGAAGGTCATTTGATATCTTAGTCCGAGTCGACTTCGTCCTGTTACGCGGTCAACAGTGAAATCGCCTACCATTGAAACGATCGTCTACAATTTCGGCAAAGGTTGATCATTGTCTACTAGAAGGTCTGATATTTCGAAAAGTATGTCTTTGATCCCAATATTATTGCTTACAATCCATACTGACTGTCAAAGACATCATGGGTCAAGAAGTCAGTATACCAATGGATGAAAATGGTACCAGGGTCCGTACCGTCCGCAAATTCAACCATGAAGACGCGGTAAGTGCTCTCAGGACCTTTCACCATAATAAAAATGATGTTAATAGTCATAGTTCTTGTTAGCCAGGGCTCGACTATATCGCAGAATGCCACAGTCAGAGCGTGACCGCTTTTTCAATAGACCTCTAACGCCTGAGGTCCATATGGATACACCACCGAGAACTGATGGGGCTGAGTTCCATGATCCATCATTGATGCACAATTCCCCTCGATATGTTTCTCGATCAAGGTCCGTTCCAGCACAGCCTTCGTCGAGACAAAATCGAAGAGTCCAGACATCAAGACACACCGTCCAAGTCATGGATTCGTCTCTTCCAGGTTCATTTCAAGGCTCTATGGAGGCGCAAGGAAGATCTTCTGTTTCCAATGGTCAACATGAAAGATTACAATCTCCTGGAGGTTCGACCAGAGGAAATGGCCTTACGTCCAGCGCACATGACAATATAAGCGCCAATAATTGGAATGGTAATCTCTAATCTCCTGTAGGTTGTCGTTGTTGAATTGTGTCGTTGACTTTTTGGTAGGATTAGCACATACCGACAGTCGCTGCGTTGGTTGTCTCGCAACGATTGTGGGAAGTGAAACCCTTTTTTGTGTTTCATGTTCCTGGAACCCATATTGTAGTGCGAAAAGCAACAAGCGCCAGATCAACATACGCAAGCCTCTGCATCCTATAAATACTGATCATGTAACCCCCGTGTGCACGATAAATGAAGACCCCAACAGTATCGAGCTTCAACCAATTCATTCTGGGCGCCGACCAAGATCAAGACTAAGGCACCCTAGGCGACCGTTTCGACATCCCGGAAGACCATTCACTACCTCACCATTTGCTGATGATGCTTCTTTTGATGACACTGAAGTTTATCGAGGGGATGCAGACCACGATCCATCCGCAATTCCAGCATCATCACCATCCATAAGTGTAATCGGAGGCTCGATAAGAACACAAGAGTCGCTAGATGCTATTACATCTGTTAGTATTTCGCTATCTCTCACTCTCCGACTAAACTATTTTCTGATGATGTTGATAGGAACAGCCTGAGCAACCCCGACCAGTGACTCCACCCACACCACCAAGGTCAAATAAACCGTTGTACACCCCTCGACGAGAAAGTCGCAACGCCGCTTCACCTCGAAAGCCTGAAACACCTACAGAAAGGCTGCGCAGAGTTTCCCGCGTAGCGGGAGTAGAGTCGTTCTCGCCATCTCGGCTAAGGGTCAGGAGCTGTGGACGTGGATGTCGACGTTAAGGTATGAAGACCCATAGCCAAGTAAACAGGGAAAATGACCTAGCTGACCACGTTACAGCATCGTTTTCGGGTGAAAGCCGTAGTGTTTGTGGGTTCCTTCTTTTTCTTTTTCCAGTGAAAGTCGAGGGATTTCTAGGTTTCCATCTTTTTAGTTGAAAGCCGTGGTGTTTGTAGGTTTCCATCTTTCAGGCGAAAGATGTTAGTTTCAATTTTTCGGGTGAAAGCCGTGGCAATTTCATGATCACTACTGGTGGCTGTGTAGAGTTTTAGATACTCAAGTAGCTTAGTGTTGGTCTGGGTTATCTCAGATGGAAACTTCAACTTATCTGTTAGATAGATTCAGCTGTGTTGCACTTTACCTTTCCATTTTTGAGTCGGTTTGTTTCCATCTGTGAGCCAACGTTGATAACCGTAAACTAGTGTTGGGCACGAGACGTCGATGGGACGTCCCGTGGTCCTGGGACTTTAACTGCAAAAATTTGGTCTCGGGACGTCTCATGCCTAACACTACCGTAAACTACCCATTCTAGTATGTGATTTATCAAAGTTTATGTATCATAGTGAGCAATCGCTTGGATTGTAACTCACGGTGAAGGTAATAGCAATGTTGCCCTCAGAATGCCATACAACCCCCGGACAGGTATATATGTTCCGTTCCATACACGCCCTGTGCCAGTTCATAAATTTGTAAGTTGTGCCTCTATTTGCATTCTAGTTTGTCTCGAGCCCAGTCATCAAATTAATTTTGATTGGGGTGACTAACCTAACCGCCATAGATGCACCCCATCATTCTCCCATTCTAAGTAGTGGAATAGAACAGAATACGTGAACTTTCCTCGCGAGTTTGTAAACCGCCATGGTTGTGAACACAATGAAATATATGCTTAATTTCAGTCTTATGGCTTCAGATCAACTTATTGCCATATCTACAGCCTGGAAAAGTACAATTCGGGATCTGTTATGGTCATCAAAAATCCAAAATAACTTGTCTCGTAGTGCCAAGAAATAATTTCTCGTCACCTACCGATTATGGCGGTTAGAGTTAGTCACCCACTCAAATTTGACAGCTGGACTACAAACACAAAGCTTTACATTCCCAGATTTTGCGTTCCCAGGTTTTGCGTCGCTGGAAAACTCACCAGCCGTACTCCTCAAGAATGTGCTACGGTTAACGAGTACACCCATAGAAGGATCGATGTCGCGCCGGCGCGCTTGCGAGTAAGTTTCAACTGTTGTAGGCTAAGGCTAAAAGCGCGTCAGCGTTCACGGTTCACCTTTGAGGTTTTGTGCGGCACACGTTATGTGACTTCAAATCGATTATATCCATTGACTTTGAAAATACACAAAGTTTCGTTCCATAACAGGGCATTGTTCGTATCAATTGATATCTACGATCTTCATAGTTACAGTTTCAATGTTCGGAACAGACTGCATTGGTTTCAAGTCGAACACCGCTTCGTAACAATTCGAACATATTTATGCACCAGGATGAGCTTTCCGGCCCAAAGTCATATATTTAGCTTATCTGTCTGACGTCCAGTCTTAATCTTTCAAACCCTGAACTTTATTCTAAGATCCTTCATATCATTCTATATCATTATTGGTTGGCATCTTCAAGCCCGTTCAAACACTCCCTTACCTACAAATCCTCACTACCATGACTTCTATGTCCTCAACTAGCATAGTCAAATTACCTCCGGGATTACCTGATAATTGTAGCGATGGACAAATCCAGCAGGCGTACGACAAAGGGGAACTATGGAAAACCTTCATGCATGTGGCTGCCTATAATAATTTGGACATGATTAAACGTTTAATTGGCCTCAAATATGACGTTGATACCAAGATTCCCCATGACGAACGCAATCCTTATGAAGCCCACTATATGGCACCAAATATTTGGCATTCGCCGACTCCACTCCATGTCGCCCTCATATACGGATCCGAGGATGTAGCAGACGCGCTGGTCGAAGCTGAAGCCGACCTAAAAGGACGAATGGTATCTGCTATCGGAAAGCGAACAAGATCCATTTTCCATTGGAGACATCATACCCCACTGACATGGACCTTGCTCGGTCCATTTTCCAACGATTTATATCAGTTGATATGGGACAAGACCCCGAAAGATGCCATTCCGAAAAATTTCAGTGCTATCGATGACATCGCAAGGGCGGGGAATAATTACCGCCATGCTAGACGATTGGAATTCCTCTTCGACGACGAAAATGGCCAGGGTACTGAATGGACACCAGAAAAAGTCACGGATAACCATATCCTCATCGCCGCTAGAGGGTATTATGAGCAAGGCCATACCGAAAGGAACGCAACACGGGAGAACATTTTGGAGATGTTGATTATGCGTGCTGGAGGCTTCGATGCACAGATAGTCAAGGAGCTGATCCAACGGGTGAAACCAGTCAAGCCAAAGAAAGGTGAAGACCAACACTTACGTCGCTCGGGCATTCCGGATGTGTGGGACAGAATTCATCGTATTCAACGACGCCATACGCCAAAGATCCCGGCTATAGAACCTAAACCCCGACATCCGGTTAAGGAGTTTAGAGTCGTCGAATTAGACTTGATGCTAGACAATAAGAGGTGGGAAGATATGGAAAAGGAGTGGAGGACTGATAAGGGCGCCAATAGATACCTGGCACCCTGGCAACGATCCGCTGGGGCAATATCTGTAACCACACAACCACCACCTGCACCTCCAGCACCCCTAGCAGCCCCTGCATCAACTACGAAACGTTCTGCGAAAGATAAGAAAAGCTTGGCAGAAACTGCGAAAACCCCCACCAAAAACAAGGCTGCAAAGGTTGGCGGAAAATCGAATGTAAAAGATGTTGAAGAGGAAGACGATTCCGACGCCTAGGCTGCAGTGACAGGGACCAACCCATATGGTGTGCAATTTATGGTTGAGAGATACTGCTTCGTTTGCTTTGTTGTTTATTTCCATTATTAATTATCAATTATACATCTCCACATACAGAGCTTACAAAAGCATAACTGATCCCAGTGTAATGATTAACACACCACTCAATTAATGAATTACGTTGAACTTACATGAGGAACTCTTAAAGAGAATCACGGATATTAGCGACCTAAACGCAGTAGCCCGAAGTCAGAGTCTGTTCCGAATGATGATTATACATTTGAGTTGCCCAGCAATCTGTGAATTTAATGCAACAGCATGACAATTAGAACTTTAAAATACCTTACTAAAGAGGAAATCATCAGTTACACTTTCGGAACTTTTTTTGCAATTTACATTTTATAGATGATCAGGGGTATTCTGTATAATACAGTTCGCCAGAGGGTAGTTTGTATAATAACCGATCTCTAATCGAGATGTTATTCTTGTCTGGAGCCCAGCCGTCAAATTTGATTGGGGTGACTAACTCTAACTGCCCTCGACGCACCCATCATTCTCCAGAAAAATTGATGCTTGGTGCTACCGGGTGGGTACGAGACAAACGTTATTCAGAAGACGATATAAGATTGTTTTCTCCTGCCCAGACTTAGGTGCATGGCGTAGCGCGCCTGTTGAGCTTCAATTCCTCGCAGGCTCGGATTTTCGACTCGTGCGCTACGCCATCGTCTACATGGACCGTTTCTAATGGTCTCACAATAAATTGTTTCCGTAAGCATAGCCGTACCACTTCAACTCCAACTCAAGACAAACTGAATACTTTATAATTATGATATATATTATCGGTGGGCCACTGGGCTTCCACATTCTAACAGATATGTTCTACCCCACCGGCCAAGTTGTCTTGGCCAAGAGGACCTATCCCACTCACCAAGTAAACACCTAAACACCACAACCACAAGTGAAATTTGGCCTGAGAATTACTGCTCACTATCATTTGACCATTGATGATGATGTGCTGCTGAAGTTTGCTTCAAAAGGTGTCAGATAGTGCCTGTCTACAGTCACTGCCATAGTCTCAGATGCAGGATTGACAGAAACAGTGTCAGTTACAGCACCAATCTGCCCATATTTACAGCTGTGCACCTTGATACCATCAGGAAGGTCTTCTAAAAATTTTAGTTGATGAAGTCACCAAAAAGTCATCAAAAACATAGTAAATCACAATTTACTTGGTGGGTGGGAAACTTGGTCGGTGGGGTAGAACAGATGTAAACCATCATCAATCCAATTTTCCCTTGGAAATCGATACCAAAATCTAACAACTAACATCTTCAATGTTAAACAATAGAAGTGAAGCTTGCAGCCATAACGCAAACCAATAAAACCACGATTTCCGAAGTCCTTCAACCACATTGTCTCATATGTGTCAGATTATCCCTGAGTGTCGGCCACCAGTCCATCGCTGACAACGGAGGGTTTTTATCATACTCTTTCTTATATGCCACCAACATTTCCTTTACCACCTCCGGAATATTAGTAACAAACCTTTCATTGGGCTCAGACCATCTGTAGAGCTCCCAATATATTGACATCCCCTTCTCGATTTCACCCCGTACTCGCTTCAACATATCATCTGCGACTCTAGCGTCCAAAAGAATAAACCCATCTGACGCAATCCTAACGGAACCATCGTGAATTAAGTAAGCGGTCTCCAACGCCATCCCCTCTGCCACAAGGCTTACGAGTTGTTTGACGATTGCTTGCAATTTTCACCATTCCCATTGGAGTCTACAGGATGATTGGTCTCCGAAACAGGTTGTTGGGGCATCGGAGTCGAAATATTCGGGGTCGAGGATCTAACAACTGCGACTCCACGATCCCAGGTGACGAGTGTTGCGGGCGGAGTGGTAGGAGAATTGAAAAAGCGGTTGATGAGACTTACGCATACTGCGGACGGAGAATCGCCCGCGTGATCCGAGGCTGTCGAAGACTGAATTACCGCATTTTGAGTACCGACAGGGGATGGGGGACAGTACTCTGAGGTGTCCGAAGCCGGAATCAATGAAATTGGAGTAATTGGATCATAGCCCGGTGTAAGTAGAGAGGAGAGCGCCGAAGTTTGGGTGTTCCCCGAGTCATCTTGGGTGACGGCTGAAGATGCGGGACAGAATTCCGAGGTGCCAGAAGCCGTCAAAGATAAAATTCGAGTAATCTGGGTATGTTCCGGCGTGGGAAGAGAGGGGAGCGCCGAAATTTGGGTGGTTTCCGAGTCGGAAGGAGAAACATCCGCTGTCCAATTCCCGACTGCCGTCAATGGGGTCGAATTGTCCAGATTGTAATCTATATCCATGGCTGTAAAAGAGGAACTCTCAGTGGGGAATACATTTGAAAGAGAGGAACTCTCAAGGGGTGAGGAATCTGAAAGAGAGGAACCCTCTGAATCGGAATGATAGGAGAAATCCATGCTAAAACCATATCAGTTTGGTGAAAACATTCAACTGAGGAGGTAAGCACGAGTTAGGAGCATAAGATGCGAGTTGTTCAAGAATATATAGACCCGTGTCCAGCTTCTGACTTTTTCTCAACTGCATTTTGTTGGATAAGAATATGTTGAAGGTTTCGCAGAGCAATTCAAGGTTGGAGGTCTAGTACTAGACAGCGGTGTCAACAAAAGGTAGAATTTTAAGTGTAACCGACAAAATTCATTTTGTAAAGTACGTACATTACAACCACAGAACCACACGGAACGATTGCAAACATCGACAATAAGAGCGAGTAATAGCTAAAGTGCTGGTAAGTGTGTGCCATGGCGAAGAGTTTATCCCCACTACACAATCGTGGTTAAGGACCGACATAATATGTCTGTCTGGCGGACAAGCTGCGAACATGCTTCACTATCACCACCTTTGCTGTCGTTATTGCAAAGTTAGTATGTCACCAGATGAGTCTATGCCATCCAAACTCATGTGTCCAGAAGTACTGTACCGACAGATGAGGTTCGGTTCTAGAATGACCGATTTCGTACACGAACAGAGCCAAAATGACAACTTTTGAAACTGGACCGAGCGAAAATGACACCTGTTGTTACGAAGGAGTGATATTTAGTTCACGCTAGAGGAAAACCATCTTACATCCTGAATCTCGCGCGCTTTCTATGCCGACCCGCTCTAAAGCCCACTTCTGCATTACATGACAAGATGACGGACACTGCGGTCAACGGACGGGCCCAAAATGACACTCTCTAATCTTCGGAGCGAAGGTTCTAATGACAGATGACGTCCGTATCCCATCTGTATTATTTAAAGTATCTTCTGCACCTGTGCTCTCTTTAACCCCTCTTTAAAGTTTTGTGATGGTTGAATTGTAATAAAGGTTTGTTGATTCTGAAACAGTTGAGTTGAAAATAGCGCAGGACGTATTACCGTTTCGGGTAATGGTTTTTCAGTTGAAAACCTAGTCTCGGCGTAATAGTACTTTTACAAGACTATTGAAAACCTAATCTGTAAATGTCTAGACTGCTTTGGATTCGGCGGTGCGGGCTATACGCCAGTGAAAAAAAAGCCGCCTACAAACTATTGAAAACTACTTAAGCACTTAATCTTTGGACTACTTATCTTTGGACCTTTTTTTTGACGAGTAAATCTTTTCAGCTGCGTAGTCTACAGAGGGCTTTGGATACGGCGGCAGTGGGGCTACGCATGAGTGAAAAAAAGGCGTTTACAGGCTAATCAACAACCACCTCAGCAAAATACTAAAAGAGACGGCATAAATTTACATTATTCAACTCAACTACAGGTATTACAAAGAGCCTTGATTGATTATCGCATCTCTTGCGGATGATGGTCGGCTTCGTGAAACAAGTTTTGTCGGCTTGTACCTCATCCAATACGGTGGTCAGCCGCACGCCAAGACCGAGTCTTCCCTCTATCTACCCACAGACTACCTAGCTCGTCATATTCTTTGTATATCAATATCCTAACCGTTTATTCGTCAGTTCCAATGGGTTATTCTCACAAGACTATTCACTACTCTCGCTTGAACCCGCGCAGATTTACGGAGAACAATAACTCTTTAAGTGCATTCCTCACCAGATATGGTTATGGTGAACTCATCCTTTTCCTCCATCTGTACCCTCACTCAAGTGGGCTCGCTAACTAGAAACTAACAGGCCAGCTCAATACATGCGATCTCAACATCCTCCGCTGTGAACAAGACCTCGATATGATCCGGTGGGTACTATGGAACGGTACTAAAGAACGTACTGCTGTCCACCGCAAAGCATACCTTGTATCAAGGATGGAAGCTCGTTATCAACTCATCTTAGTGCAGCACGATATCAGAGTTTTGCAATGGCGGACCAAACAAACGTTCAGGGAGACGCAGAGTGCTAGAGATGACTGTTTTGATTTCTGTGATACGACCGCCCTTCCGAAACCATTGACGGTTAAAGAAAAGCGCGTACGCTTCGAATGTTGAGTTACAAGGATGTCAGCGACGATGCGTGGAAATATGGATTTTTGGAAGTTCTTGAGGACATATTTCGTTACAGATTAGCTTTTTGTGCTTTTTTTGACAGTAGTTGGATACCTTAGGTGGAATAAGGTTGTTATTGAGAATCAGGAATGTTGGATGCTGCAAGTCTGAAATGGCAGAAACAAGTTGTGTTTGAGCTATAATGAAGTTGTGTTAATTCAAAAGTTCATCGTGTAACTGTGATACGTTGGAATTCCACCATCCTGCCCTGGGTAGAGCTATGTCTACAATATGACACCTGGGGCCCTCGATATGAAAAAGCCATACAATTCTTTCTGAGTTATCCTTACAATAATAATGGGCTCAAATCCCGAGTAGATAGACCATGAACAGGGTCAACAGAAATGAAATGCAAACAAACCACCGAATCTTTCGGTCCATCACTCTGCATACCCAGAGCCACGCAAATAATTTCCCAGTAAGCACAAGATATCGTATCTTGTTCAGTTAATTCCCACTTACAAAGACAACTTGCGAATTTCTTCAACCACAACACGCATTTCCTTGTTTAAATCCGCTTGCTGGGCTTTGACTTCATATCCTCCGTCTTCTTCTCCCTCATCTTCATCTTCTTCATCTTCATCTCCTTCAGCCTCCTTTCCTTCATCATGATTTTCTTCATCCTTCTGTTCTTCATCCTTCTGTTCTTCATCCTTCTGTTCTTCATCCTTCTGTTCTTCATCCTTCTGTTCTTCATCCTTCTGTTCTTCAGCCTTCTGTTCTTCAGCCTTCTTTTCTTCGGCAAGCTCGGCCTGTTTTTTTTCCTTGCCCTCCAACCAGAAGTGTCCCAACTCGGCTTCCTCCTTCAAGTTCTGCAATTCCTTGATTCTGCTATTCGTATGGGACAACCTGATTGATCCAGCACCATGGAGAAGCATTTGGAAACGCCCTTGATTTTCCTTGGTCAATTCTTCGGCACATTCCTCAGCAATAGCTTTATATTGGTCTTTCGTGAGGTCACTCGGGAGGATCAGGGTGGGCGGCTCATTCACCGAAGAAACGGTCTCGGATGAAGGAGTGGAGGTGGAAGGGGCAGGAGAACTGGAGGTAGGAAGGTCGGATTCGTAGAGGATATGGTCTTCAGGACGAACACGGGACTGGGCCATCGAACGAGCGGTGTCAGCAAGGGCGTTCTGGTTGGGTTCGTTCGAAGAGTCCTCGACGGGGGTGGTTGATCTGTTAGAACGAGAAGCCATTTGGATAATAATTTGTAGGATAATGAGACAAAAATTGGATGTGAATTGAAATGATGAAGTGCCAATGTGATGGAGAAATGATGACGGATGTTACACGGGTAACAATGGCACCGAACGCAACAGACATTCAGAGTACTTTCATTATTACTAATCGATGAAAACAAAAAACACAGAATTCTTGGGTTTAATCGTACATGTTTATGAACGAGGGGGTGTTGTTATTAGCGTATTATCACTTGGTAATGACAGTGTATGGTGAGAGACCACGCTAAAACACTACGCTACCCCAATATACTTACAGCCCCACCACATCATCAACCTATAACACACATCCTCACTCCAATGCTGCGAAACATTCCGAAAACATCCCTCATCCAAAACTGGTGGTCGAGTTCAAATAAATCTCGAGCGCGCGACCTCGACAACCGCATCATCACCAACTCTCCCAGCGCAAACGCGAGGTACGACTTCAATACCAATAATCCCTCACGTCGCGGCAGCATCTCCGAGTCCTGGCGCCCGACGATTGGAAGTAACGGCTCAGTTGGCACGCCCAACAGTCATTGCACCTCTGAAGCAGGAGACGGTAATGTCATAGATTATGGTGACCCTGAGGAATATCGGGAGGATTGGAGCAGCACCGACGGTGAACCCTTCAACCCCAGCTTCTTGGCTAGCGATGATGGCGGCAAGCTTGATATCAGTTTCGCATCCTTAGAGGAAGTTGTCGATTATCTAGGACTCACTACCACATTCTTTGTTGAGACCCTTCGAAAGGTCGTCAGCACACCTTCTGAATCTCGGTACACATTAACCCCACAACGCCTTGCCAGGTTTGGAACTACTGGGCCTCTCTTCATGCGCGATTTCTATGACCGCGTGAATACTACCGAGATCTTTCAGCCCGTTTCACCGTCAGTATATAGGAGGAGTCTATTCCCAACTTCGCCAAGGAAACCTCACTGCCAGAGTCAAACTTTTGACCGTTTTCCTCTTCTCATGGATCAAATCCCCCTGACCGGCCTTGATTTGGATCGCCATTTCCCACCGTTGCCAAAATCTCAGGGCCAGATGAAAAATAAGGCCTCTTTGGTGCCCAGTCAAGAATATTCCAGCACTGATCTTGTCATCATCCACGACCTTGGGATTCCGGCCGGTTTTGGGGGTCCTGAGTGGAACATTACGTCCCGCAATCGTATCAAAATTGTTGCCATGGCGCTTGATAATGAAAAGTACAATATGGAATTTGGCATCACCTCACGCCAAATTAAAACTGGAGAATGGTATTTGGTCTCTCCAGAACAAGTGTCATCAATAGAGGTACATTAATATTGCCGCACCAATGCTATATGATCTGACTTTTGAAGGCTCTCCAGGATTTCTTGTACGACCATGGTTTTTCTGGCCAGGCTACCCTTATTTTTCCGGGTGCTGGAGTAGCCTGCAAAACTTTCACAGACTTTTCACACTTGGCTGGAGGCCATAATATTGTTATTGCTGTTATGAACGCCCCAAAACCTACAAGACAAGAAGACGAAGTTGGTATCTGGATGGCGTGCGGACTACCGGAAGTCCGTAAATCATATGTCAAATGGGCTGGAGATTCCCCAACTGAGGAGTTCTTCCCTCGTGAGGATATCTGGGGACCGCTCGATAACAAATGACTGGCTGCATGTCCGATAGTCGTTTAAAGGGTATGGATATGGGGCAACTTCCAAGTTGCATTTGGTGGAGTTCAATCTACGCCGAACAGAGCAAAAACATATATTCATCAAGAATATTCCACCTACTCTTATCTATAGGCCATTGTCTGTAGTAAATCAAACGATTGTTGTTCCATAGCTCTTTGTCATGGGTCGTCTAACAGCATTGAATGAGATACGTTGCAAGGGTCTTTGGAATGTTGCACATGCATTCCGCCCGTCTACATGTCTGTTGAGCCGCCTCAAACTTGGATCTCACTGCTCAGACACTCCCTTGAATTCCTTTCTGTTTATTGGGATTTCAGGATACTAGAGCTTTACTTACGCGCAAGAAGATAGTCGGGTTGTTGCATAAATAGACCGACCGATGATGGAGCTGACTGCAAGCCGTAGGGCATAAGGCACACCACTCTCTTGTATATAGTTCGAGTCTTTCTCCTTCTCTCTTCTCTCTTCATTCTCAACACACTGTATCTTAATCCATACACACGGTTCTCCCCTTCATATTTTAACACGGGTGATGAAATATGACCGAGTGATTGCAGTGGAAGCTGCAAGTCCCCATGTCCTTGCAAAACGCTATCATACCAGCGACAATAACAACCCTTGCAGGAGCACACGACCTCACCCGGACGTATTCGGCTCTTACCTTACGTGATGTCACTCGACAAACGGCGGTAATATCGTCAAACTGGCACGCAAATGGACTATTGCGATGCCTGATCACAGCTTTGATCACTGCTATGATGAATAGAGGCTGCTATTGGAGATATCAGGTATGAAGGGAGCGTACGTGGTTATAAATGTCTCTGGCTAAAATAATTAACCGTCGTTAGACCGGAATGGCCGGATATGTATCCGACCATTTCCGACGTGCATTATCAGACCAAGTGTGTGTGTATTGTGCGTGTTTACTTAGTACAGGTGTACTCTATGTAGAGTATGAGTACACTTGGCTGCAACCGCGGTCCCCAAGAGTGACGACGTCCCGGGAATGTGATCCCAGCCACTTTCAAAGAATCTTCCCTTTTTGAGGCCGCCGAATCCACAATTATGGTTCCCCCTCGGCCTTCACTCAAACACTTCAACGTCCTGTCGCTACCAAACCTCCCCCCTCGCTCGCCTCCCTTCCCCCTCGCCTGATAGAAATCACAGCTTGCGCTAGAAGACTTCGGGAAATCGCATATTCCCTAACATCAAATTGTAGGTGTATATCAGACATTCTACTATTGCCGTAGGTATTTTTGTCAAACCCCTCCTGAAGAAGACGGATAAATGATCGATGACGTGACTGATCGGTCTACAAGTAGAATCCATCTTTTGGAAATCCTTCCTGCGCCTCATCTTTTTTTTCACGTTATTGCTGTCGTTCGCTTTTTGGTAGTATGTTACCCTCATACCCCTCACTTAAAAGAAAGACAATACCAATCATTTAATTTAGACTTTGGCAATTGGAAATACAATAATGACGACCACAGAATCCGTCAAACACGGGCGCGTCCTGGCGAAGCTCAAGAGTAACGTTCGACATGCTGCATATTTCATCACCAGCATGCAAACATTCAAGGCGGCAGAGACAGCACCAGCGGCATCGGATGCGTCGCAGCGCGAGCCGATCACGCTTAAAGATCACTGCAAGAATGTGTTGCGGAAGTTAAAACATCCCGGTAAGTTTGCTTTGCATTTGTAAGAAACACTTTCGATTGACACATGAATCAGCAGCAGCAGTAGCACCTAAAAGCAGCGTCAGAAGCAGCGCAAGAAGCATTGTTAGTTCAATCGAGGATCCTGAGCCGATTGTGTTTGCACCGACCATAGTCAGTCGCGTGCCTACACTCAACGCGTTGAGTCTGGATAATGACCAACCGCTCACGATGGAGCCAATTGAGACCCCCACCGCCAAAGAGCCGAATGGTACACAAGTAAAGACCGCCGCTGCAGTAGTCTCTCCGATCCAACCGCAGAATGGATTCCGACCATCATCAACCAACCGACGACTCAGTTCAGATCCAACCCAGAGATTCCACCAAATTGCGCAGCAGCTTAAAGCTCACACTTCTTCGCTCGACGTGTCAAAGATCGGGAGTGATTCTGGTAGCGTGTCCATCTCGAGCGACGTGTAAGTGTTGTTTTTTTTCTTTTACTTTTGATGTACGACTTGACTGACACAAATATAGAACTCTGCAAAGCTAGGTAACGGAACTGCGGGAGACCGCAGAAGCTCTTCTATGGTCCTATAATAATGTTGGCAACGAAAAAAAAAGTAACACGTGAACAAAAAAATGATGTTGCATATAGGGACCGAGAGACATATGCGAGTCATTTTGAATCGGGTGAATGATATATGTATTTAAAACATACATGTATCAATTCCTCAACGACATTCAATCAATCATAAAGTGTTATCACACCCCACCTCACCCCAGCATGTAACATCAGGCTTTACCCAGGTTACTGGTTTCCACGTGATGATAGACGCAGGGATAATACCCTATGGGTGAATACAGATAAGCTCCTGTAATCTGTGACACATCACCCGTTACCTGTGTCCGACCTGGTGAAACCAATATAGAGGTCTAGACGGGCCGCAAAACGTCGGGCCCTTGCTGGGGATGTTGTAATACCCGGAATTGGAGGTTGTGGTAAAGAGAGTTTCATAGACGTCATAAACCGTGTTTAGAGTGCATTTTTCGGATGGCATTATTTACTTTCGACTGGTCACCCATAAAAGATACCACAAAACCATCTATTCCACCGTTCTACGGTTGAACATAGCCCAAAATCCATGATTTGTTAGCCAGAATTCCCATGATAGTCGCAAATACTAATGAAGTCCAATATATTGTCCAAAGTACGTGAGAGAGAGCCATATAAGGCTAAGATTTAGATAAGCAAACGTGTGCTATAAGCTTGTTGAACCAAAAGAAAGAGCGTAGAAACGTCTTCAATAGACATAAAGATCGACACTTGTCAGATTTTCAAGTCTCCGGACACCTTATTATAAGCGCCCATAGCAACACATCAAATTTATATGACTACACATTTAAAATACAATGACTGCTCATCAAAGTTGAATGACTGCAAAATCAAAACCCAGTGCAAAAAGAAACAAAGTGCAGAAATAAATACTATCCCACTCCACTATCAAACCACTGGTGATTTCTGGCTTATCTCAGTATAGATCAATATAATTTAGTCTTATCGATGTCATTTAACCAATGATAAAAGTGTCTGGGGACTTGAAAATCCAGCGAGTAGAGTTGGATGATCATGACCAGTCACTCGTATATTCACGATAACAGAATGGAGCCTAAGGTCAATCTTACCCCAACCTACCAGCAATATCTTTCATTCTCTCCGGCAGAAAACGCAACTGAACAGCACCAACAACACCCGCCATGCAACTCACCATACAACGACCCACTGCCACCAACGGCTACACATTCACCCTCGTTGGCGATCCATCCTACCCAAAGCTCACCCTCTGTCTGGACCCCCCTCTCATCCAAAGCCCTTTCATCCTCCCACGCATCACCGGAAACAGGGACCCCGTCAACCTCATCCTAATATCACCCTCCTACCAACCCTACCTCATCGACGCCACCCTCTCAGGCTGCACCTTCACACACCCCATAACCCGCCTCCTTAGCTCCCCCTCCCTCATCACAAAACTCTCCAAATCCACCCTTTTCCCCCCGGAAACCCTATACCCCCTCAAACGCAACACCCCATACATAACCTTCACCCCGCTCTCCTCCTTCCGGCAAAAACTCGAAATTGAACTCCTCTCCGAAAAACCTCACGCCTGGGGACTAAAATTCTGCTACCGCGAGTCTGTGGATACTCCCTGGGGATGCGTTAGTTGCCTTCTTGCTCCTTATGGGATCTCGCCCTCGGATGCAAAGGTGTGGTGTGATACACTTGGAGAGACGGGGATGAACAGGGTTGAAGCGACGGATTGGGACTTAGTGGATACTTTCGTTTCTTGTTCAAGAGGCCAGCAGTTCCTGGGGAGGTTGGATATTCTTATCCACCCGTTTGAGCAGCCAAGGGGGCATGGATGATTGCTAGTGCTTCTTTGGTGTCATTCCATCATCGAACATCGTCGGCGCTAATTCCAAGGGGATCGTTTGATCTCTGTAGGGTTGTGAGGGTAGAGACGTGGATATATCCTACGAAGAGTAGCGAGTCGGGGGAAAGGAATAGGTTGCCGCTGTTGGAGGCGGCGTTGAGGAGTCATGGGGTTACGGTGTATGGGGGGTTTGAAGAGGGTGGGGTGAGGGTTATTGAGTTAGGACCTGGGATGGAGCATGCAGTACGCAGTGCTGCGCCAGTTGTGAGGCAACGGGTATTGAGGGGGATTGAAAATATTGCGAGAGGAAGACAGGGTAGGCCGGGATCTTTTTTTGGTGGGACTGATAGTGAGGTTGGGTCTATCAGGGGATCTATCAAGTCGGCGATATCTTCACCACTGTTGGTAATGCATCTCAGGGGGCTGTGGATGTCGTGATTAGCTGGGATTTTGGAATATGCAGATTGTGTTCAATAGCACTAGCCACGGTTGAATTTAACGATACTATTCTGTATATATCAGTATCACTTGTTAAAAAAGCGAGCATTGGAAATAGAGTAACCCAGTGATCCAATTTCCCTTACGATTTGGTATACTTTCAGGCAATTCCCTTCATGACACTTATAGTGATTTATGCAGCGTGTAACTATCCTTCGGAAATACCCATCCAATATAATATTCTCTAACAGCAACATAAACTATAAAAAAAAAAGTGACAACTCTGTCAAGAACAAACTCCTGCAATGAATTGCAATCTAGACACAGACAGCATGAAATGAAAGAATAATGAGCTGAGCTCATAGAAGCCTACTCCGACCGCTCCAATCCCGCTTAATCCACCTCTGAAATCACCCCGTTGTTATGATTAAATGTGATAATCAATAAAATACACCCCGGGCAGGCAATGCACTTAGAAGAATATCAAACGGCAGAATATTCGCATGCCGTGAACCCCCGGATCTATTACCACGACGGCTGTCCTCGCCCGCAGCAGCCCTGCTGTCTGAAGTCCCGTGCATGGCCATCATCTCTGCAAATATACCCCCAGAGCGAAAACCTGACCTATTCTGACCCTCGGAATTTCCGGACTTGCCAGTGGACACACCATGTGGGTCACGACAGCTTTCCTCTCCATCAACAGGCATGCTGTCTGAAGCTCCGTCTATGGCAACCGCATCTATATCCGTAAAGCCAGCCGTGAATTCATCACTCTGCGTTGCCACAGAATCTACATCTGTAGAGCCAACAGTGACTTCAGCACTCTTTACCACCAGCCCGATCACATCATCCTTTTTGAACCTTTCAGCCAAAGCGCCTTGGAGTTGCTTAATCAATCCTTGAATCATCTCATCCTTCGCCTTCACTTCAGCCTCATACCCAGCCTCCAAACGCTTCCGTTCCTGGATAAGAGCTTCGAGATTCAAAAGAGCTCCAGCGGCAGTACTCGCAAGTGCGGCTTCACGCCGGGCATATAGCTGTTGGATACGGTTGACTATGTGTTCGAATAGCCATTGATAACGGTGGGTTGGCTTGACATCAAAAGGAATAAAACTGAAGTGTGTGAGGTCTTTTGCGTAGTCTGAAAGTTTCAGTCAAATCAATGGTCATCTAGGGAGGGTTGATGAAGAACGGTGAACCTTGGTAGAGAGCTTCAATTGCGGCTGGGGTTAGGACATCGTCGGTGACTACTCTCAGAGAAGTCGAGGAAGGTGGCGAGTTGGGTGTGATATTGATAGCCATTGTGAAGGAGTTTGTGTCAGGGGTGTTTGTGTCCGGTGGGTGGGTGATGATTGAACGCACTCAGGTATTGATGAAAGTTGCGATAAATGCACTTAATGTCAAGACGTCTGTATACCTCCCAAGCATTACTGCCGGTACCAAAGATGTCTAGGTTAGGCAGTGTAGTTATCGTTTGCTCCTTCCCTGTCAACAAATTTTGTTCTATGGTGGGACACCACTTCTCTGCCCGATCACTACGCAATTTTTCCATATCTTTCATCAGTCTTTGTTATGAATCCGTTTACGCAAGCCGAAGTCTTTGTAACTGATGGTTCATCATTGATACCAACACCAAATTCTCATGCCAGCCGAGGTCACGTGCCCAAATTCTTCTGTGCTTGGCAGAATCTTCAACGAACCACAGACTACCATAGAATCAAGAAGAACAAAGCCGATGTCTTCGATTCCTACTTTTCAACCCTTCTTACCCCATTATATTTTCTCCACCATCCGACTTCACGCATCAGCAATCATGGCGCTCAAGGTAACCAAATCTCGGAAAGATTTACCTCCTCGTCGCTCCAAACGCATTGTCAACAAATGCTGCAAAGACAAGATCCAAGATCTAATTATCCCTGGTCAGGCCCAATGTAAGCAGTAATATCTCTATAAATTGACCTAAGGTCTAACGGAACATTATAGCAAACGCCGTACAAATACCTACGCAGTGCAAGGTTATCGAGCGTAACCGCCGGAGGTTTGACAAGGAATCTCTAGGCACGGTTACTAAAGACGACACCAAGCTAGAGCGTGGCGGAGATCAAACTGTAACCCAACACGACGTCAACAACGACAAGGATGTTCTTGCACCATTGAGATTTTGGGCTGAGACTGAAGGCGGAGATCTTCTCTTGGATATTTTCATGAAGGCTGTAGAGTAAGGATTGACATTGCGTTTCACAACTAAAATACTAAGATCGTACACACAGTAGGCGTATCTGCAGCGCAATATGAGGAGATTTTGCGCCTTGCATTGCACGCTATAACAATTGTTAGTATCCTCTAGGATCTTCGAAATCCACCACCTACACAACAGGATGCATATGACGGCTAACACTGGCCGCAAATAGATATGGTGTTTCTGCGTGTTATGTCCTGCGTGTTATGTCCTGCGAGTTCGGGCATTTTTCTAATACTCTACAAATCCTTTTTGGTATGATTGTCTGGACGGAGAATGATATCATTAGTGGGGTCATGCTCTGGCCTGTTTCTGTTTCTGTACCTAATTTCAACAAATCTACTGCAGTATAAAACTTTGGCTCGGCATTTGCATCCTGACTTGGTTTTTTCTTCGGGAGGCATGCCATACTGTAAAACCACCAGACTCTCTGAAGACATAGTGATTGCACCATCTGAGTGTCTCAGTAGCAAACATGAAACTATTATAAGCACGAAGTAACTAAGCAGTGGCAATATATATGGTAGTCAGGCTATTGGTTTATCTGTGTACTCACTACCAGGGTAAATGAAATGAACCAGCAGCTTATCGTTACCCTCGGTAATTTATTTTTACACTCCATGCTCTGGTGACTCAGCATGAATGTGGACCATTTATTTATGATGATACGCAATGTTCATATCAATGCTTTTGAAGCTGCCGTTGCGCAACTGTGCAAGGCCTCTTGGCGTATGCAACATGAATGAGGGTTCACCATAGATTACGATTTCAAGGCTTAGGCTACAGTACTAGGACAAAAGTTTTCGCGAATTGCAATTTTGCTGCAAAATTGGTGACATTTAGGTGATATATTTCCACCACCACAAGTTGGAAAAAATTATTTGAACTTATAGACAGCTGTATAAGTCCATAGATAATACAATTTAAGTATTTCTAACTTTAAAGATTGAATTGTGGTGGAGGTGCGTATGCTGTTTGCTGTGCAAGTGGATATATTCTGTTGTCATGCCAAACTCACATACAAATTCCATACAACCTGAGTTGGGTACTTTACATATCTCAACACCACACAATGAGAAATATTTTTGAAGACTCTAACTTTTGGGATGTAAAAGTTTGAGTGAATTTGAATAACTTTGCAAAGGGACGAAATTTTTAGACTTCAGGTTGTACACTATTTTGCTGATGCAAAGTGGTGATTTGGATGCCTCTTAGGTGCAAAATTGCCAATTAACAAAAACTTTTGTCACGTTACTGTACAACCACAACCTTACTGTCAGCCATATAGTTAATAATGTCGTCTCCTATCACAATCTTGTCCACGCCGTCACAGATTCCAGTTGCTCTGTCCTCCGTCAGGTTACTTCCGCCGATGTTGGCTCTGTTCTTGTCTGTCGCTAACGATAGACAGCACCCCTCAGTACGGCGGTAATGGTGGCATCCTCCACCCGCCATCACCAGACAAGAAACGACCTGGTACTCCTTGGTCAGGACACGACACCAGTCCTCAATTCAAAGAACATGCCGTTAGTAATTCAGGCAGCCATAGTTCGTGGGGCTCTGGTCTTTCATCATCCCAACAACCCACCCGAACGGAAAAATCTTCACCGCCCTTCCATACTACGTGTATGAACTTCCCCATTCCACTCAGGCCATAAAGCACTGACACCTTTCATCGCAGTATCTTTGAAGAAAGCTCCGATCTCTGCTTCAGCTCCATCAACACATAGCAACCTCAAGTTCGTCTTTCCACCGCCAACAAACAGAGGAGGATCGCCGCCCGCAACTTCGAAGCCTACGATTAGAATAGTCGGAAAAGGCGATGAGAATTCCAGCCGGAAGAGTCATGGTAACTCAGTAATTGCAACGGAGGAGGTGGATCCTAATCATCCTGGAAATCATTACATTGAGCATTTGAGGAGTGTCGCTCACGAGGTTCCTGAAGTCTCCGACGCCGGAGTGTGCACCCCGTCAATCCGGCGATCACCTGTTGCAAAGAGTGTCCTGTCAACTTGCACCGGGAAAACTGCAAAAGCAAAGCCAGTTCTTCCAACTGCGGCTCTATACTCCGAGAATGTACTCCCTGCAGAAATACCGAGTCCTCCCACGGCCAGCAGCCCTCCCGCCAACGAGACCTTGCATTACCATCTCACCAAAGTAGACCGGCGCAAGCAAGGGCCAGCGAGACGGATTACCCACCAACGTACGGACTCGATGGTCTCACTCGCCAGCATCAGCAGTGTGAGCAGCATTCACGGATCAAACTTACCCCAATGGGAGCAGTTTGATGTTCTTCCCCGCGAACAGGAATCATACACTTCATTCCCGAAATACCAGTCAAACTCGATGCGATCTTCCTCTCTCATGCGAATAGGGGCGACGATCATTGGCGAGGACTCTAAAAGTGGATTGACCGGGATTCGTGGGTTCTTATCTAGAGTTTGGAGCAGGAAAGACAGAAACAATGATTTGATGTATCGCCCCAGCACTCTCAAGCGTAGTAGCTCTGCAGAAGAAGATGAGGACCACAGTGACACCGATGACCAGACAATTGATTCAAAGACGACAATTTCGGCTACTCAGAATAACCATGACAAAGGAAAATCTAAAACAAGAACGATGTCAGATCCTAGCATCAAATCCGAACGTTCGAACATCCACCCTGAGTCGGCCTCGGCGAAGTTGAGTCTTGAAGTTTCGCCTCAGAAGACAGTATCCCAGGAAGAGTGAAATGCTGCAATTAAAGACGACGAGGTGCATATGGTTGCTGGGAGGAAGAGTTCGAGGTAGCTGCGTGTATTTTCATAGCATGATTTCCCAGGCTGTAGAAGTCATCAACTATGTTGTTACCCCCAGTGTTTAGTTTCTACGACTGATCAAGCTCTTGTGCCATGGATACTATTATATGATGCTTTCCCAAAAAATGGGTTATGGTGGTGGAATATCTTGACCTTCTAGCTTGTTATTTCCGGAGTGTGCGATTCAATACACTGACAATTCCACTTTCGTTGTGTCAGTAACATTTCGAGAGATTAATTGATTGCATCAGGCTGAATTTCGGACTTGAAGGACTACAATAACCCAAACACTTTCCATGAACAACTGAGCTGGCGACTAAGGGGAAATCTAGTCAAGAATGGCACTGTACAGTACAGAGTAGTATCTGCACATTATGAGTACGTACTTAATAAATACTCTAAAATGCAACACCATTGTGGTTGAAAAATGCATACGTGGACCCTAACCCATGCTTCTGCCAAGGCGAGCTGGCTACACCTAACTAGAACTTTCATCGATCACATTATATTTTAGTTGAAATATCTCATTATAGACAGAAGTTTGACGCCTAGGTTGGCATCAAGCAACTTCATTTGCTTTGCGGGGGAAAGTTCAATTATCTCAGAAGCATCTATTTATTTGCTTTACGTCCTAGATACGTCAGGGGGAACGAACACACACAATAAGATTTTCCCGAATAGAACCCCCGAATATAAACTCAACTCTACCAATTCGATAGTAATAAATTTACCTAACGCCCGTATCCAAATGTTTTATTTAGATTTTTTAGGCATCATTTTCTTGAGGCTCTAGCCAATGGCAATTGATGCTTCTACTGAATGACCTCCACTAGTCTTCGATCACCCTGTCTTCCATTCGTTGCTTCTGCCAGTGATCAACCAAACTAATCACCCCCTCATTTATCTTTTCATCTAGGCCTGCGCATCCACATTCTAGCGCTTCCGATGATGGAACGGCCCGAAGGCTGATAGATTTCGCAAAACCTGTAGCCACATAGGTAAGATATTGGAGGGGGCCTAAGCGAGATATATCCTTTCCCAGTCCTCCAGCTTCAAGCAGCTCCGACACCACCCGGCAGCGGGTAATATTTGGCCAGGCTTTCACCAAGTGCGCAGCTTCTTTAAATTTATAGCCCCGATATTCAAGAGGTAAAGCATCAAAAGAGAGCCAGAACTCTTTTGGATCAGATCCCGCCAACAATAGCTCCAAGACCTTTTCGGCGTCACTTCGGCCATCATAACCGTAGAAAACCAATACGTTCATGGGCGACAACATGGTGGGGAAAAACGTCGCAGAGGCCGGGAGCGGGCCTCCAAAGTGCAACAGGGTGCGGATGATGCCCTTGATATCTGCATCAGAGACGCCTGGACTCGGTGTGGATGCCACGGCGAAATGAATCGGAATATATCCCTGGGAGTCGCAATGCATCGACGATGTCGGAACGGTGATGCAGTTGGTACAAAACCTTTTGTGTTTCATGCAAGATAAACAATAGCGTTCATCACGGTCCCCTTTATGATAAAGGAAGTACTGAATCACAATTTTGAGAGCCTCTAGACGACCGTAACCGGCGGCGATATGAAGCGGGGTGTACGGCCGATATGTTTCCAGATTCGTATAGATTAGCTGGTATGAGCGACCCGCGAGTCGGTGCGACTTGTCTTTACAATATTCATTGTTACAGAGCGCCTGGAGCTTGTAATTGTCACTGTCACGTTCGATAGAGGCCCATGGTTGGTTGCTCTCTTGGTCCTGAAACGTATCTAAGAAGAAGCGGAGCGTAGCCAACGCATTGTTAGCGATGCAGACAGTGACAGGATCAGCAGCCCAAGAAAGGCGTGTAGGATCACCAAGGAAGGTTCCTGATCGTTCAAATGAAAAGCGTTTTCTCACTTGTGCGACATCTTTAGGTACTCCACAAGTATATATCGCAGATGGGATCGGAATCCTGAACACAGTGACAAGCATTTGAGTAAGCCAGAGATTGGTATCAGAAACCGCCGCAAGTCTCAATAGGCGAGATGCAGCGTTGCGTTGAATGGCTGCCGGAATAAGATTTTGAATTGTTGGTAATTGGGTATGCCAAAATGCGGTGGTTGGGGTCGGAGGGGGTGTCTCGCAGTCTCCAGGTGTGCACAGCATCGCTTCAAGGAAGTTGTCAAGATCAGTATGTGCCAACTGGTCAATCTCATGCCCATCCAAGAAGGTTGAAATGTAAGTGATAATTTCGGCCGGAAGTGTCAAAATCGGCGAAATCGACGTATGCTAAGTTCCGAGTAATTATGGTGAGAAACTGATATGTAGTGCATTCTAGGCTAGCACTCACATTACCGCTATGGTTCGGCATGCTGCTGAGATCCTTCCGTGTATATCAATGCTGCACTCGTTGGTCAGATTTTCGGCGCTCCCAGTAGATATCGATGCAGGGTTTACATCGGTGGTGTTCCTAACGGTGGCCATGTGATAGAGTATTGGAGATTATGGGAAGGAGGTGCACGGAGAAGAAGCAAAAACGGAGACCAAATCACGACTGTTTGCTCACCTGGTGTTTGCTTGGACCATTGTCTTGGCATAATAGAAAAACCTAAACCTATGACAACTGCCAACCTAAGGTTGTCTCGTTCCCAACCTCAATCAAGGCTAGAGAGTATTGCGGTTTATGTATGTGACGAGCGGCGGACTTGTAAGAAATGTGATTCTGTGAATCTTGATATATAGGTGACTTGCACGTTATCTCGTGCACAGATTCAAGTGGCCGCCACCCATGCCTCTATTTGCGGAGCGAGCTAACGAGGGATAAAAGGAGAGTCTGGGACAGACATATGTTCTACCCCACCGGCCAAGTTTCTCACTTGGCCAAGAGAATGTCCTGTTGACCAAGAGGATACCCCATTGACCAAGAGGGCACCTTGGTCGAGAGGGCGTCCTGCCAGTCAAGATTCTTGGCTGGTGGGTGGGATATCTCCTACCTAGCAAGTGATATACTTGGTCAGTTGGATGCTTCCTGGTGGCAAAGTGGTGGTAGTGGTGGAGTCTGAGGCCATCAACCTATGAGAAGATTAGCAACCACCTTGAAAGTTCAACCATCTATTTTTAGAATACATTTTATGCGTGCACTTTGTCATCCAATTTCCATTTTCCTATGTCCAAAAAAGAGTTTCTGACCGACTGCTTTCAGGCATCCAAATAATTCATCTACCACTCGAGTTAGGCCTTTAGCTAGTCAGAAACTTTTTTTCCTGAGAGTTTCTAGCAGAACGAGTTAATATTAGTTATTGGTGCAGGAGTTATCTACACAGCTTCGATACTTGTATTTACTAGGCAGGAGATATCTCACTCACAAAGTATACCAATTTCTAGTCAGAAGATACCATCATTACACCGGTGCACCTGCAAAGTACATACATTACTTTCCAGCCAGGAAATATCCTACCCACCAATAAAGAATCTTACCCAGTAGAACACCCTATCGGTCAAGCTACCCTACCGGTCAAGGGGATGTCCTCTTGGTCAAGTGGGAAACTTGGTCGGTGGGGTAGAACACATATACACGGTAGAAGTGAAGCCGTCTCATTCAATTTAAATCTCAAGACTGCACAAATGAAGAAGTTGATACTAGGAAAACCATTTTGCCTAAAACTAGTAACTCCATGGTATAGACTAGTTGATATCTACCGATAATCTTCGATATTCAAACTATCCTCCAAGCTCTTTAGTATTCGATAAATTTTCAAAACCGAGATTTACTACAACTATGAGGATGCCATGATGAACTATTACTTGGTCGCTAGGATATTTTCAGATGCATCTACTTGACAGGACTTACCAACCTGCCGTTCTAGAGTCTCAGGCTTAGCCTTGCTGCTTCTCATGGAAAAGACTGTCGTTTTCCTTACCCACATTTGCTGTAGGATAAAGATAAGCGAAACTTTTGGATCTCTCCATCATGACGGACTTGCGCCTCTCATGAGTAGCAGCCATTTTGACCAAAGCATCAATGTCAGTAGGACCATCGACGCAGTTTGTAGCGGACTTAACTGCGGTGCGGCCAACGTAGTCACCACCGGGCATACGCCTCATGACTTCCAAAGTCTCGTCCATGGTGCTTATGCTTGATCTGTTATCGTTGTATATTCTGTCATCAACCATACCGTGCTGGGATGCGTTTACTAGGGCCCGGGATTCCTCGAGTTTCTTCCTGAAACGAGAACTAAGAGAAAGAAAACCTGCAACTAATCAGCCAAGCACTCGAAATTAGGGTAGGTATTACCGTCGATATCCTTGTGACCCAAGTGTGCGGAATAGCCGCGGTGCTCAGGATCCTTAATTGCGTTGGGGGCGGCTGTTTGAACACCTGTGGCCCAGCTTTGCTTTCTAGCACTTCCGGCAAGCACCATATCCTCAAGGCCTTCAACTCCCACACCCCTCTTGACGTCGATCATTTTGATATCTCGCAAAGTTTTGCGAGGCTCGCCCTCGAGACAGGCATCACTTTGAACAGGGATAGGATGTGACGGGATACTTGGAGTATTGGGTGGAACTGGCTCACCTCCTTTCTTCAAAGAAGCCGTCATATCCTCCAAAACTACATCCGTTAGCCACTCAAAATAAGACAAGGCTATCCTGAACATTCACCTTTGTTGATTCTTTCTTGCCTATTCTTCTCACTGTACTTATCGAGCATGTCTGTATCTTCCTTCGCTTGGAACGTCTGTCCGACGATACTCAACTTGCTGATTTCTCCGATAAGTGTAGATGCTTTGCCATGATGGTGATCGCGGATCGTAATGTCGCCTTCATCGCGGAAAGCGGGATGCTCGGCAAATTCATCTGGGCGTTCATTGACTTCAACACGGAAACGCGGCTGAGATAGATTGATTGGTGACGGGATAGGAAGTGAGATTGGGTCAACCAAGGCACGCATTTCCGCGCTCATGAATGGCGAGATACCTGGCACCGTCGGGGGAGCAGAAACTGGCTCACGTGCGAGAGGTCCAGGTATGGGATCAGTGACTGCACGATTTCTTGCTGTAGCTGTGACTGATGGGTGAACGGATTGAATGTTACTCGGGCTCGAGGTTACCGGTCTACGCTGTTTCTTGAATGTGATTTGTGCCGATGAAGAGGGAGTAGAACCACGGAGCTCGTTCAGGCTCTTCTGCAAGGACGGTCTGGATGGTTGAGATGTGAGCCGTGTTGAGCCCATACGAAGAGAGGGCATTGAAGAAGACGCCCCCTGAGAAATTCGCAAAAACGACTCTGGCTTAGAGACCGGAACATTAGAGGAAATTAGGCTCGAACTAGCCTGCTCCTCCTTACGATCCTTGATTTTGACCTTGCCCTCTGGAGACTTAGGTGAAGACTCGAATCGGGGATCAGGCTGAATAGACTGAAGATCACGGGTCTTTGTGAGAATATTGAGGGTCATCTGACGGCGGCGAGCCTCAAAATCGATCCTGTTACTATCAGCTAAGGCATTGGAGGAAGGATCGGGAAGATGTAGCATACATTACGAATTCGTCATCGGTCATATCCGCCATACTCTTACCGACCTCAGGAACAATTCTATTTACAGACATTGCGGGTGTTGAAATGTGTTGAAGTTCAACGGGACTTTCGATGGTGCTGTCCTGCGTTGAGATTATGGTGGTTGAACTGGACGAGTCGGAGTCGCAGTCTGAGATGTTTGCCGAAGTTGCGGCGAAACTATTCTGTTCTTCTATCTTGAGATTAATTTGGATTTGATCACCGGGTGGTTCTGGATTCGAGCCCTGCAGGGCGCAGATGTTGGGGTAGGGAGGAAGTCAGTTCAGCTAACAGTCTCGCCACTGGCATTCACACGGATGTGTCATCAATATCGAGTGACCTGCTGATATCATACATACCACGCTGCTTTTCTGCATCCTCTCCACACCTTTAATTATTTGGACGAATTATTGCTTGATGTTATTCTGAGTTCTCAAATATTTGGTTGCTCTATATTTTGGTTATGATGGCTACGGATATCTTTTTCCATCGCAAGAAGCCGAGACCAATCACTTCAGCCGAAGCTCAATCCATCTATCCGTCTCCTCGAGTCAACTTCGGTCCTTTCTATCAACCGCCCCATCTCGCTCCCTTTTATTCCAACCCCGACTCCGTTGCTTACTCTCTGGACCAAAATGTCTACTTGCCTTCTGAAGTCCCTCCTCACCATCCAGTTCGTTCGTATTTCTTCAAAGACTTAACACTCCGCGAAGGCTTCTTCCCAGGAAAAACCGAAGGTTACTGCATTGCCCTTTGGAAATTTTGGGAGCCTGGCAACTACGTCAATTTGTTCGAGTTGTGGTGGCAACAGACGCCTCTTGCCATTGGTCGGGATATCTGTTGTACTACTCGTGGAATTAACTGCCATCAGCAGGGCTGTAGGTCCCTGAAAACACCCTGGAACCAAGACCCTGGTATCAAGTTTGACAATTGTCTGTTTGAGATTGATTTCGACCTTGGAGCGGATCCCCTGGGAATACCCTGGTGGATGTGCCGTTGGTGCGGTCAACTGTTGGCTTACTATGAGTGGGAATATGGACACTTGATGCTGCATCTTAATTTGTGTTTAGGAGACGACTATGAAATTGCCACAGAAGGACGCGGGATGTTTGATCAAATACTTCAAGAGGGTAGGCCCCGCGGAGGGTGGTTGCACGAAGACTCCGACTTCGACTCCGACTTCGACTCCGACTCCGACGATGTAGACAGTACCGTCACAAACCCAGTGTATGAAGCTCATTCAATGTTTCCTAGACCAATCAAGCGTATTGACGCAAGAAACCCTCGTAACGGCAGAGAGCTTGACTTTTATCCTTATGAAGACCAGCATGCGGAGTTATTTCTGAAGGTCTGGAGGAAATTGGAGGGCTGGAGGCTTATTGGTTACTGGCAGCCGTTCCCAAGCCCTGATGTCGTTGGATATTGCAACGTGACGGGAATGTTCGAAGTTGGGTCCGATGAGAATGGCCGAATTGCATGGAGATGCAAGGTATGCAGAGATTTGATAGTACAGGATTCGAAAATACATGAAGTTCTGGAGGATCACCAAGAGTATTGTGAGATTTTACGGTGGAGTGAAACCACGGAGCGTGGATGCCAATGTCCCATCCCAAAGTGTATCATACACGATGAAAGTATGGCTAATTATCCTCCATCTATTCCCTCCGATTTGCCTGATGACTTGGAACCAGCCTAGTGCCGACTTTTATAGGCACTAGTTTTTGGAATATTGATGTTTACTAAGCCTGGACATTGAGTTGATGCAATTTTATGATTGCTGTTGGAATAGTGTTGGACTTTGTAAATCCGTCTTGGATATGGCTACCGTGTACGCCATGCTATGCGTTTTGAATAGGTTTTCTTATCCGTTTCTTTGGACTATCTAGTGTGGTACTGAGCTTTGTAGAATTTGATTCCAACTGAGGGTCTCATTTTCCTTCCTACGTTGTGGTGAGACTTTCTGGATGAATAAGTTTGATCTTTAGTTTCGGAGCCGCTGGTTATTATAATAAGAACCTACCTAGGTCGTTGCAACTATGTATTATTACTCATATCCATAAATGTGAAGTTGAGCATACAAAGATCGCGATTAACCCTTGCTCAATCATGTGATCTTGCCATCACTTTTTCTCCCTGGCCCTCTTCAGCGACCAGTTGAAAGTTAATCGAAGATTTGAGGCTGGGCTCGCCGGTCACTTAAAACCCTCCACAACTTCAATCCACAAGTAAGGAAATTGACTCACCACGGCAACAAGTGAAGACCCTTGGATTTTCGAATGGAAGGTTCAACCAGAAAAATGGACCTGGTGAGTGATTAACCATGATAGACCCCCGGGTTCAAACGTGTGATATTCCGGGTGTCACAATAGGGTTTTCAGCAATGCTTTAATGAAATGTGGCGGTGCTGGCGCATTGCAGGGTTGGTTTCCCCTGGCGCGTAGAGGGTATTTTTGGAAAAAACGATACAATTTTTCTAGTAGATTCTCTGCTGTTTGTTTCAATTGCAATCTCGGAGTCGAGACTGAGATTTTGCATATTATTCTTTGAAAGAATCCTTTTCTTGATGGTTCCCGTATTCAGCTGTTTGGATAATTCAAGGGACTGAAATAATCATTGATCAGTGCCAGCTAATAAAGAGATACGGGAGGTATAACTGTCCAAGGGTGGTGGTATCCCAGCTATAAGCCTTTATTTAAGTAGAAATGGTGGCAACTTTGGGAATGTGGTACCAATGATTAATTTCCGGTTACTAGTATAAAGGATGCGGCACACCTCTGTAGGACAATGGTCTGGCGCACAGAACACAAGCTGCACAAGTGGTTGTTACTTCACTTCGGTGAGGGAGGAACAAAAATACCAGGTTTTGGGGGCATTGATCCAATGTTGGAATTGTCATCGCACTACATCATGCGATGACTCCCGCCATACACTTCTCTGATTTCGATCTAAGTAGTGCTAGCTAGTAATTCGAATCATATACAGAAGCTATTTCTCCAGTATATGATAGTATAATTCCGCCCTACTTTTTCTTTCCTTTTCCAAATCCTTGTGGCGGAAGCGCGCCAACGCTCTCCATAATCTTCCCCACATCCCGAAGTATGGCGGTTCCTCCGGGAGCTTGTTGCATCTGCTCCAATGCCGCATCCGCGATACTCTTTCTCCACGCCTCAAAGCCACCCTTACCGAAGAACTCCGTCTCGGTCATCTGTAACTTTTCCCATGGCTTCGTATCCTTCAGACTTGGCTTCAATCCTGATAATTTCTTGAGTGCTAACAGCTTCTCTTTATCCATTATCCAATCCTCGGCGTGTAATCCACACTCGGTTGCAGAAAACCATCCACACTTCCATGGGCCAGAAGAATACTGTTCACTCTCCGCCGGCTGTTCCAGGCCAAGTTCGTCGCGGGTTTTCTTAGCACGATGCTGAACCCATGTCTTACGCATTTCATCGTCGAGGGACAAAAAATAACTATAGGGATGCTTCACCGGATCGGGGTTTTTGACCGGTTCGAAGGGGAGACGGTAGTAAGGTAGGAGATAGCCGAGATAAAGTGGAGGATTTGGCATGAGAATGGTCGACGATTTCTTAGGTTTCCGGCGTGAGGAAGACTTTGGTGGAGGTGCCGGGAGCGGATCCGGGGGAGGCGGAAAAGTTGGGAAATTTGTTGGCGCGTTCTTGAGCGCATTCAAAACAGATGCGGGGATGGTGATATCTGTAGACCGCTTCAGCGAGGCAAGGGTTTCGCGCTTCATCATGTTCCGATGGATAAACCATGGTGCAACCAATGAGGGGAGTAGCCATGCCGCGGATCTATCGCATATTGGGCAGATTTCCTCTGTCAAAGTTACTTCGGTGGTGTGATGGTGAGTGGAGTTACTGTGAAGGTTAGCAGTCGCTAGGTTGCAGAAAGCGCAACCATACTATTTTTCGTGAAGAACTTGTGTGCTACACAGTACTCTATCAATGAACTCATCAATGGAGTCCTGCGAAGAACTGAAACATAGTGACGCCGGACATCCCTTCGGCAGCCGATCGTTCTGTCTGAGAGGAAGTTTGACATGCTCACTTCCAGCTCGCTCAAAATAGGCCAGTTCCTGTTTCCACTCCTTATGCTTTGGTTGCTCGTGCATGATGAAGACTCGGTGGAGAGGTGTAACGAGCGCCATGTGGGCTTCTTCCATTTGTTCTTTGCGAGGACAGAGAATCCGATGGAAGAAGTTCTAACGAGGTCAGCGTGGTTCGCTGAGAAATGTTTAATGGTAGGCTACCTGATATATGAGGTCGAACAACTGCCGCAGCGACATCTGCAGATGTGCGAGATCTTTTGTATCGGGCCTAGTTAACGTCAATAATTTGGGTGCTGAAGAACACCGAAAGATAGCTACCTTGCCCGCCGCCTCCCAGAACACTCCTGACACTCGTTGCAATTGTCACTGCATCCACTTCGACCGTCGAACGTAGCATCCCTCTCAAGGATAAAAATATCGTAGGAGCTCTGCAATGATACCAACTTAGTCGCCAACTCAACGCATCCGGGAGGGTCGAGAATGACATACAATGTCATGCAGGATATCCATAATATTCTCGCATGTCGCCTTACTCGCCTCTTCGAAGTCTTCGTTGAGTTTCGTGTAGTCCATCACCAATCCCGAAGCCAGATACTTGCGGCCGCCTGCACCAACGCCTGATCGGTTAGAGATTCATGTTACCAACGGCCGCGAATGAGGCAATGCGAGGGTCCAAGAGAGGGATTCCCGTACATTGTAGCCGCTTGGGAAAGACTGTTTTACACTCCGAGGGATTGCTGACCGGAGATCTGGTTCGCCACTCGAATTCTTTGGCAAGGGTCCATGGCTGTGATCGCGACAGCAGCAGCAGTGCTTTGTCGGCGGGGCAATTTTCGACATCGTGGTAGTGAGCGATGGCGAGTGATATCGGTGGAGATCAGGTGAGTGTTAGTGGGGGACTGGCGTTGAGAAAGGTCAAGCAGAACACGCGATGTTGAGATTGAAACTGCGCGACAGCCGGGTAAAACACGGGCTAGCGGGAAATTAGTGCGTCAGCCGCACGGCCATCCCTGAAATAGCATCATTGTTGGAGAGTGCGTAATTACACTAAGCGCGGGCTGGACTAGGAGAGATAATATCAAAAATGCACAAACTTCCGGCATCCAAGATATATGGATTAAATAAATTTAGCGGTATGCAGATTCAAGACTCCAACAGCAGAGATAAACTTTCGCCTAAACGAGGGGTTGTACATATCTTCTTTCCTGCAGACATCCAAAGCTAGGTCGCCAACTTTAAGTGTACGTATCGATACTGACCTGCGGGGAAGTTCAGACCGTCAAGGGGCCTAATATCTTTACGCGCCTGGTCGTTCGGGGATTGGCACCTAGTCAAAGCCGATCTAGCTGTCCCGAGATGTCAGATACGGTAGCTTGAACTCCACTGAGCACTTTATATATAACACCACTATGGAGATTGAACCACCAGATGAGGGAATAAGGGACGAATTTCATATTGAGTAGAGATAGCTAGGCGGGCGTTTTGACACCCCACGCAGTTGTCCAGTCTCGAGTGGGATGATTGACGACCGGCGACTGGGGCCTGGGGGCGCAGGATTGTTCCAGCTATGCATTTAGTAGGAGATATGTGAGCTGGTTCTGTGTGAGTGAGATATTTGACCTCAAATTTCCATGCCTTATGATGTATGACTTCGTAATGCGGTTGGTTTGGGGCAGTGTTGTATCCCTATGACCATAGGCATCATATGTTATCACTCGAGAATATAATATCACCCCAGCCGCGCCTCGTACTCGCTGTTACTTTACGGTAGAGAGAAAGATGACTTCTATTATATTAGAGAGAAGAAGAGAATCTATATATAGGTCTCAGCTTAGAAGCTTGGACCAGCTCCAGAAGCAGTCACTGAACCGATTTTGAATTAAGATCTTATTCGGAGGGATAGTAATTCGCATGTTGCCTTTGACCGAACTCTGCCCGGATGAACTTTTTATATTATCGAATACTTGCTGGTTGTGTCGGGTTCACAGAGCGTCGATAAGCATGATAAAGGCTAAGTTCAACCGCATGTCGAGCCTAAAGTGAGATTGGAAGCGAAAGTTCGTGAGGTTCTGCAAGGTTAATGCAGTTAGTGTTAGTTTTTCGCAGAGCCGCACCTTATTTCAATCACAATCAAACTTCACGATCATCACTAGCTTTCTCCAATCATGTTGGTTATCCCTCTCCTGAATTCCTTCTGAGCACACATACTTGATGTCCTTACTACTGGTGTTCTGTGCCGAACTGGATCTCAACTAACTAGCCGAAGGATGCAAGGTTGCCATGCTACTCGGCCGAGGTCATCTGTCATGACGGTGCGGCCATCTCTGGATGGGCTTATGGTGGTGTAGGGCATCATGACGTCCATGCCTCGGCCTGACATCATGACACCGTACTTGCCATAGTATATAAAAAAGTCATTCTCCGTGTATATAGGCAATAAGATAAGACAACTCTAGAACTCCTAAGTTTAACAGCCGCATATGCGGAGGGTCAAGTGATATCAAAAGCATGCTACCCACAGAACATTACAGTCGCATACAGTTGCAATTGGTGACGTTCGGAAGGCCTGTAATATCAGTACATATTACCAATGGAGAGGATAAATCGCGTCCCTGTAGGCTTTTCATTCGCCTCGTATCAAGGTATCTAACAAGGTAGTCAGTGCTATGGACGGGTGTCATCGTGGGAGATGATGGCGAGCATCAAGTTCTGTTTAGGCTTCTCTTCCCTCCGTAACTAAGCTTGGGCTTATCCTGAGGGATAAGTTGATGGCGTCCTATACTCAAATTATCCTCAGGCTAACTATCCTCTATCATACATTATAACCCAAGTACAAGCTTCAATGCGCATAATCATTCTACCCTTAAAGACCTGATATCCTAGGTATCATTAGTGCAAGTCTGTACTTTACTTCCCCTACCAGCATGCAGGATCCTGTTAACAATGAGAACAAAAACACAAAACATATAAAAAACAGACGCTTTCAACAAAACAAATATTACCCCGAAATTTCATTCTCATAATCAGTTATTAACCCTGTACAATAACCCAGGTATAGGATATTTTCAGTATCTTGGATTTGCCCAAATACAAATTTACTCCGGAGTATCAGCTGTTGGTGGTTCTTGAGAGACTAAATTGAGAATAGGAAGAGGTGGTGCAGGCGTATCGTCTATTCTCGTCTTCATTTCCAAGCCTAATCCGGAGTCCTTCGCTTTCCCATTTTCAGCTCTTGCCCTAGACTCGGGATCAGCATTGCTGCGGAAGATGCTGATCCCTGCTGGAGCCCACTCGCCTGCAACCTTCCTGAAACCCAAGCGGTTGCGTTTCGTGGTAGACAACCACATGCCTCCTTCGATGTTGCAAAAGAACCATTTACCCCTATCGCTGACATACGAGGGTAAAAGAGTACGAGTCATGACTAACGAAAATGTTTTCTCTGTGGTCCTCCTTCTGGGTAAGTGCTTTCCCCTCTCACAATATTTCTGGAGTTTGCTTTCCTGCAATACACTCCACTTATAGAAGTCCCTAGCCATGCTCTTAATCGGGATCGCGCCGCCAAGCTCGTGCGTAGTAATACACCCACCCCGTCTGCCTGAAACCCTAGTTTGAAATAGATGCGCTCTCCGTAATTTAGTGTTCGGTTGCATAGACTCAATGGCATTGCTTCTGTTGGCGAGTTCAATCTCTTTTGATGATCGCTTACCACAGACGTCCCATCGATAGCTCTGTTTCCTCGTCTCTGGATCAGTGACTCTCCAGAATTTTATTGGCATTTTGCGCACGATAGCACGCATACGATAGGGTACCGCCCGTGGTGGGTCCGCAATATCCAAGTACCAACTGTCCCGTGGCCGCGGAGGAGTGCCACGTGCGTGTTGGCTGTAGAATGTTGAACAGAAAGGAACTGGGTGCTGCAGCAATTGATTCGAATGTTTCGGAGCGGGGGCTGTAGTTTGGTGTGCACGGTACAACAAGCGTTGTTCGCGGCTTAAGCCAAAAGGGATGATGTTGAACTCAGGCTCGTCGGTTGACTGCGTTGTTATTTGGTTGCGATGTAAGCTTTCAGTTGGGAGAGGCGGAAGCCGACGGAAAGCTGGCCGGGGGCTTGGTGGAGGCGTTAGAAGGGGCGAGTCCAGAATCATAGACTCGGCTTGATCTTTGTTGACATCATTTTCCTCGTCGGTGTCATCGACTGTGAGGTCTGTTTCGAAATCTGTCCAACACTCCAGAGGCTCTGCCGGCGGAGTTGGGTGATCGTAGGGTTTTTTGATGTTCTCTTTTGTCTGCTCAGTTGAACGTAAATGCGGTAGATTGTTTTCTTCGATGACTTGTAATAGTGGAGATTCTGCAGCCCAGGTTGATTTCTCGAATTCAGGGAACGAATAATAGTGTGATAGTGTGAGATTGAGGTTTTCGATTGGAGCCAACGAATTGAATTCTTCGTTCATATCGCCCTTTACCTCTAGGAGAGGCGGCATGCTCAGGTTGATAGATGTCATATTCGTACAAGATGATGTATTAACTGTGGGTTGGAGATGAATGAGAACAGGTAGCGGTATGCACGCCAAGCACTTTTGTGCAACCATCGATTAACAACGGTACAACATGGGCCACATTTTCAATTGTAGTTCAACACCAGGGTAATTTAATGTGTTCAGTATTTGATGCCAATCTCATACATTTGTGAAGATTTCCAGTGACGTGCTTCCATGGTGAGATTTCATGACTGGTTCTATTCCTGTTTGCACTGATTAGCACGTGGCTTTGTGGCCCGGCCCGTTGTTTTTCATCTTGGGCCATCCCACATTGACCAAACACCGACCACTCTTGCTACATAACATTGCCCCTTTGATTCTGCTATTTTTCCCAATTACTATCTAAAAGTCGACCTTTTCACCCCATTTCTATTTCAAGATGTCCCAAGCACATCAACCAGAAGTTAGTTCCCCGCCTCCAGTCCGTCCGCCTGCCATACACCATCAAACAGCCCCTCCAAATCAGCTGTACAATCCCGCAACACAGTCGTACATACTGGGGGCGGGACATGCCGACTTTGAAGCACACAATAGACAGCTGGACATGCAAGCTCAAGCCAATCTTCAAGCGCAGCATCAGTTCTTTGTGCATCGTCAACCACCTAGTCTTCCGGCGCCGCCACCCGGAATACCGGCACCACAGCCAATGAGCTTCAGTCCTTACACCTACGGCTATGCGTCCACTGGATCGGTGCAGTACTATGGGTCATATCCTCCAAGAAGCGGCTCAGTCGGACCAGGGGTCTGGTATGGAAATGAAACCCAGCATAGCGTAATGGGACTATACGGACAACAGCAGGTACCCCAGAAAAATGGATGGTATATTTCTCCGCATCAGTGTAAACTAGGAGACTAGTTGTTAACTAGTCGTAGGGCCTCTGTTACTCATTCGCAGCTCCAGTCGCTCAACCTGGCCTCGGCTGAAGAGTTGGACGAGAGCAGCTCTACCTCTCTACCCCCATCTCCCACACCTATTGCATCCAAGCGTGCCGTTCCTGCCAACCCCAGTACCGTGCGCCGAGCTACAAAGCGTCGCAGGAATAGTAGCATTGACCAGACCTACCCTCCGTTGATTAACCCTAGTGCTCCCGCATTTATTCCTGGAGGCTACGAATTCAAGAATCAAGATAACATCTGTGTGAGCCAAAGCGAAAAAGAAACCTATGATCGGAAGATGGAGAGATGGCTTGACATGGATGACGATGAATTTGTCTACGTCACACAGCTGCTCTCACAAGAGCAGACCCGAGCCATGACCGACGCTCAGGCGGCCTGTTAGTTGCAATCCGCCGAGAAGGCAGGGCTTCGCGTGGAGCGTCCGTACCACATGAATACCAGACGCTCCTACTGAGGCCACCAGTTGGCATAATAAAACTGAACGATATTTCTTCTGATCTGGAATATGAATTGAGCTGGGAATTGCAGTCTTTTTGGTTACTGTGATTGGAGTTAAAGGCTACTAATGATTTTTCGGTGTTCTGTGGTCGTACATGCGGTGGGATGGCGTTCTTTTATTGTGTTTTGGGTCTTCATTTCGCGGCATTGGCGTCTAAGTTTTGTTTTTCATTGTCACACTTGAGCTTCTACCTACCTATATGAATGAGTCCTAGATCCGATTATGTTTCCTGACGTGTTCTGAGTGCTCATGATGTCTCTACTCTTCGGTTAATGTTAATCAGCATCAGATGCTGGATTTTTTATGCATGAGAGCGAATGTGGAAATGATTGCTCCGCCACGAGTATAATGATATATGGATTTGATAGCTACACCATGGCCAGGCAGGAGCTTCTTATGCTATTAACATTTCCAAGACACACTTATTGAACTAAAAGATTTATCCTGATATCGATAACCATCTGCATGTACCGTATAAAATCCAAACATAAGTCTTCGAAATAGCCCTTGATCAAAATTACCCCTCTGGAGATCCGGCATTCGGAATATCACACCGAAATGTTTGTTATAATTACTGTGTTCTACTGTTGTCACGCCCTTGGGCGGAGGCGCAACACAATTAACCAGCCTATAACACTAGCCGTGGATTCAGTCTAAAATTCACCCAAATACAAGAACCGTTCTGTTGCTCTCGTTGATGCTTGATGGCTGAGCTGCATATGTTCGTCAGCCTCAAGTTTAAGGCCGACCGGTAACTCCTTGGTGTTGTCGTATTGGTTATATGGCTGTATATATACTGAGAGCACGGGAAATCTGGAGTGTCGATTGGCATTTGTTTGGTCAACTGATCCCGGGACCAGGGCGTTTTTGATTTTACTTCTCAATATATACACGAAATTGTCTATTGCAAACTTCTTTTTGTCTGTCCCAATCGTAGGATCGTGTGAAACCAATCTGAGGGAGGGCAGTATCTTGTCTCGCACCAGACTTTTTTTCTTGGTTCATCACGTGTTTTTTTGAGTCTCGTTCCTCGGCGTCAAAAATTCCTCAGCTGCGAAGTGAATTAGGGCATAGGGCCTGTTAGAGGGCTGCGGGTTCGATCCCGCATTTCAGATGTACTGCCAGGCGCTGTCAGTTTGCCTCCCATGAGGACGGTATTTTTGCATAACAATTTGATTTCATGATAGCCACAAAGCTTCTCAGGCGATCGGAAAAATACTGGTAAGTGTTTTGGTCAGGTCGTACGCAAGTGTTTTTCTTCGGCAACATTTACTTTGCATTTAGTGTGAAGCACTTGGACACTCAACAAGGCGATCTACCATATTTCATAATCTACACATATTACGGAGGCCGGTTAGGGACATATGTACCACGCCTCGTAGATGATAATTGATGTAACGGTCAATTATTTTCAAACGAAATTTCCCATGAGTTCACACGATATTGAATTGCAAAATGCTTTTATTCGAACGCCTCCTCCCAAGAGGATTTCCCGTCTATACCCACCTCCCAATATTCGTACATGAAATGGCAACTCATTTCAAATATCATATTTTTATTCCCTGTCACACAAACCTAATTGTGGACCTAGCTATGATAAATCACAAACTTGTGGGGCGTACTCATCTTTACCCAAGCACCGACGCGGTTTTTGACAGTACATTTACCCATCATGTATGTCACCCATTCTGCGATGACCCAGCACTGATAGAAAGACAGCCATGTTCCTACTTCTCATTAGAACCCATCCATCTTTCACAGACAAGCTCAACTTACCGCAAATAGAAACCGCCGCACTGTCTTTCGTAACCAACCTGGTGCACGTTGAGCCCCCAGGATTGGTCTGTCTGCATCTACCCTGTTTCTGGTCGAGTTTTACGGCACACATGAGGGCATCTTTCATGAGAGGAGAGCCACCCGAGGTCTCGCATTTCAAGGTGAACTTTGCGTTACCGATTATAGATTGCAGGGCTTTGACGTCGACAGAATCTGTGGCGTTCTCGAGGGCCGCCTTGAGTGCAGACATCATCTGCTTGGGGATCGGAAACTGTACCGTGTTAGCAGAAGAAGCCGGCTTAGAGAGGATTGAATGCAGATGATACCGTCTGTGTGCCGGTTTCGTCGTTGACGAATGCGTCGAAACCAGATGGGAAGCCGGACGCGGCTTCAGCACCGTCAGAAGGCACGTCTCTTTTGACTTCGGGTGTATCGCCCGCATGACGAGTTGTGTTAGTGTGAGACCCCGGAGCTGAAGAAACAGCAGGTATAGCCTCGTCTCTAGGGTAGATCCAAGGCATCCCAGAAGAATGTTCAGCGCTGGGACTGAGCATATGGCCTGCAGAAGAACCCTCAGTACCAGGGCCAACGGAAGGGGTGTTATCCTCCGTAGTCGATGCGTTTATCAGAAAATGTCGGTTGTCAATTGCGACGGTGACAAAGAGACTGAAAGCGAGGGCGGCAATGCGCATGGTCATCAGTCAGTTGTTTGGATACGATTAGAAGCGGTAATTGGCAGTGGTGATAGAGAAGTTCGGTTTGTCTAGGTTTGTTGCTCTGAAGGCTTGCACAATCCAATTGCGAAATGCCCTATAGAACTAACGATGTTGAAGCCAGGGCCCACGGCATTTCTAGAGTACCCTACCCAGCGTAGAGAATAGACCGAATCACAGGCTCAAAGAATCGCGCAAAACAACTGTTCAAGCCCAATGAAAACGGAATTGCATGCACTATTTGACTATGTACATTTTCACCATACGAAACACCTTTATAAACCTCCTTCCTTTGGGATATTGCTGTATATTTTATCCCAAGCCTGGCCTTCCCAAACCTGATCATTAATTTCAAAGCCGATAGGATCATAGCTGGGCCCAACTACGATATCCTCAACAAGATACACAACACCTTCTTCACCGTCGTCATTAATTGATGACTCAGGCATCCTATTATTTTCATCGATTTGGCGCTGCATTTCTTCGGAGACGTGATGACCATAGAATGGGCAGTGGTCACAGGGGCAAAGTTCGTTTTGTCTAGATGAGCCTTCATCAGGGACTGGCTGGTTAATGGCAGACTTGTCGTTGGAAGACTCGTTAGGCGCTGAATGTTCAGCAGCGACCAGCTCTTCAGCGGCAGTATTGCCGTTGGAAAGCTCGTTATACGCTAAATTATCACCAATGATAGGTTCATTAACGGCAGACTTGTCATTGGAAAACTCGACAGACGCTGAATTGCCACCAGCGACAGGCTCTCTAATGGTAGACTTGTCGTTGGAAGACCCATTAGACGCTGACTTGTCTCCGTTGTATTCGGTCCGAAGAGCTGAAGGAGATGCATTTGGAGCCAACTATATTCTTGCCGGTAAGTGGGCAATTTTTGGAGTATTGAGATGAATCTTACCTGACGTTGAATCACAGGGCTGATACTTGCAGAGTTGTTGCCATCACAACAAATCGTGATAAGTGAAGGGCATTTTGATCCTGGCATTTTTGAAGGGATGCGTCTCCTGAGCTACATTGTTTCGTTAGTAAATGGAACATTTATTGGGTTATATTTGGATGTCTTACTTTCTTTTTCATCCAATGAGCAATTGTTTGTTTTTTCAAAACATTTCCATGGGACAGAGAAACCTGACAGATTTTTTAGTTATGACTGAAACTGAGATTAAAAACTCGACACGACCTACTTTATTCAGAATCCATTGAGCAGCTTTGACTCGCTTGGGAATGCGATTTGGACGCGTATTTTCGGATGCACTAAGCCTTTTAAGACCATGATGAAGCTACACAAGATTCATTAGCTTAGAAATAATGACGATAAACAAAGCAGATATAATTAACCTTGAAACCAATCCACTTAAGTCCCTTGTGAGACTTCTTGACTGGTTCAACGATTGGAATTGTGGAAGATGCATCCTGATCTGAGCCATTGATGGAAAACGTATCAATCGTCTCCCAATCGTTGTCATTCCAGTTGCCACTATCGGATTGTTGATTCTCCTGCAAGACCTATTTGGTCCATTAGTTTCTGTTCTAAAGAGATGAGTCAGGTTAATTGCTTGAGTAATTCGGCGGCCTTCGAAACGGTTGAAGAGATTCGTAAGGAGGTTCATGATTGAAGTTCTGGTGGTAAAAGGATGATGATTGAAACAAAGGAAATATGAGTTAAAGGAACGTGGTAGAACAAATGAAATGTGCGAAAAGAATGGATGATCGTGATGAATCATAAAGTCGTGAAGATCGTGATGAATCGTAACAGTCGTAACAAACAAACGTCTCCAAAGAAATTCGAAGACGCCTGCAAAGCAGAAAAGAAAAGAAGGATGAGGAGAAAAAGAAGGGGAAGCAGGGAGAGAGGGAGGGAGAGAGGAGGATTATATATAGGGAAGCATTGTGCGAAATTGTTTTCCAGTGACTGCGATTTTGTTGATACTCCCCTTACGATTTGTGGGACTTGCCCACACTGATGAACAGATAGCAGCTAAATAGCGTAACATGCGTACCACAAATTTCGCCGCCAGTTCCACATCCACAGAAGGGAACACAAATATCATACATTAAGGGCCGTCCCGCTTGTTTTCGTGGTGTTATTAACTAATAACTATGTTAACGTCTACAATTAAGCACCCATTCCTACCACATGCTTAATTTTGATTTCTTCCGCAATGTTGATGTGGATTGTAAAAGCCTACACGCGTCTCAGGCAGCTGAGAACTATCACAATCTTTTGTTAGTTGTAGAGTAGACCTTTAAGGCATGCATCAGCGTTGCAAGGATATCACAGTGTAGTGTAGAGAGTAGTGCGAAGGGATTACGAGTAAATTAGTAGTTACCAATCAGCACTGCAAGTCAGCACTGCAAGCTTTATTGGTGCTGACATGTAACTTTCGCATCAATGAAGAGAAGCAATCCTGAATAGACGAATCTCCAACTGAGGAACGTATGTATTTATTTAGAGATCAGAACGACTACTACTACAAACACAAAATCGCCAAAATTACAGCGAAAGTGCTCCGATGAGCCTACCCAAACAACAGAAACGAGAACCCAGACTTGATCGGAATCGTCATCACATAACCTCCGCAGTAAATCGAAATTTGAAAATTGGTCAACATCTAAAACTCACACCAGCCTCCTAGCGGTGTATGCATAGTTTGCTGTGTGAAAGCTTCAGTTGCGTTTCTTCAATTTCTTGCATTTGCCAACAAGCTTGGCCAGGAGTGTGAAAATCTTAGGCTTCTTCTTTTCCTCGATGACCGCAATGCCGTTGAAGTGTTGGGCCTGGCGGGGCGATGAGGCTGGCGGCGAATCTTGGCTTGAAAGAAGTGGAGTAGAAGCCTGATTTCTGTCATCTTCGAATGGACTGTCATCAAAAAAATATTCGTCGCCGCCCATATGAATCATTCTGCCTCCAAGTTCGTGTACAAAGTTTACCAGGTTTCTTTGATCTTCGACACGTTCTCTAAGGTCCCTAATGTCCGGAGACCTCCGAAGTCTATGCTCATTCGAAGGCCCATCCCCAGGAACACAATTGGCAGTTGGATCCAAGCCAGTGGGAACGCGGATCATTCTTGACTTCCTGGCCGGGTCTTCGGTATCAGACTGGTCATTGAGAAGTCTAGTGTCGATACCGTATGATGTTCCAGGTTGATCAGGTTGATTGGCCGTGTCATCCGGAATGTAATATGAAGAGCTTCCGGACGGGAAGTTCTGATCTCTGGCACCACTGCGGGAGGGATGAGGCAGTCTACGGGTATATTCTCCGCGGTGTTGCTCTTGATGAGACGCAGATGTAGAGGATTGACTTGGTGCTCCTTCATCTAGTCAGCACAGCTGGATTGAACATAGGGCACAATCGACATGCCTTGATTAGCAAAGAGATCTGTAGATCCTACATTTGCACCAATTGTGCTTGAACTCGGATCGCCCCTAGTCGCGGGTTGTAGAATTGATGTATTTGCAGTGCGATTACCAGCAAAACGGCCGCTGGGGTTTGCAGTTCTTTCGCCGTTTCTAGAGATCTGGGTGCTTAAACTGGATGCAGCGACATGGTTTTGACCGCGCGACATTGCGAATGACTGGTTGTTACAGAAACTTGTATAGTTAAGCGGATCAAATTGCAGATCACCTGGTCCTGCAAACACGAAAACTCCTGTGAGAAGTCCGCTGGGTTCTTCAATCCAGCCAGCTTCGTCAGTAGCAAATGGCATCGAACCCAGAAGAGAGCTGGCGAAGGGGTTTTCGGCGGTGCTCGAGAGAGATCTGAAGGGGGGGAGAGAGAGGGAAACGGTAGGGTCCCACCGAAATGAAAATAGATGAAACAATCAGGTCAAAATGTGGGAGCAAGAAACGCTGATAGACTATGGGTGTGCTCGGCGAAGGAACGTGCGTAACTTCTATCTTGCCCTCACGCACTGTAGTGACCTGGCTTTCATGGTATCCAGGGCTACCAAGACGCGCCCTTGTTCATACTGTGCTCTTTCTTTTCTTAGGATCTGTGCATCAGGAAACAGTCTGTAAACGCTGAACAAGAATCTGTGTTTGAGCATGCTTAACAAGTGAAATCGTTCTTGTATCTCACCACTATCGCTGATATATTTTTACACGCGAGTAGCGTATCAGTGTATTCGTATCGCAGGTTTACTGAATAGTTTGTCATTTACTTAGATCAGACAATTATCGAATATTTGATGTTGTGGAGATTTTCCCTATGCTGGGGTTACCGATCATGTTTAGCGACTCTTCAGCAGTTAGTTGACGTTGTAAAAGTTTCAATGCCCCTTCATGACAAGCGACTCAAAACCACTAGACACGACGTCAATACTACTAGTATATAGAGACGATGGGATTGTTTTATATCTCGCATAACCAGAAAACTGCACCCAAAACCCAGCTGTCCGACGCACCGAAAGTAGTAATACATATTTTTCCTTCGGTTGTACTTTAATTTCTGTTTGTTGCAAACACCAGTGCACGTCCAACTCGCCGTAGGGCTAGAAATATGTGCTCGATGCTGCTTTAGAATCCACGCCCACCCCTGTTGCGCTCGAAATGGGCCTTCAAATCGAGTTTTCCTTCAAGTTTAGGCGGCGGGAAATCTGGAAACGAGAGCAAAGTCCCTGCGGGCAAGAACCTATCTCGCACATTCTACAGACGCTGTTTGTGACTGGCTAGGGACATCCCACAATTCAATTGATACACCTCTTGCCATTATTATCGTTCTTCTATTTCTTCTCTCCCTTCTCCTTCTCTTCCACCTCTTTCGCTTCTCCTGTTTTTCCCATCCCTTTCATTTCCACGATTTCCACCATCGCCTATAATCGCACGTCAAGCAAACGACCCCGCAAGACTTGCAGCCTCCGAGAATCAATATGTTGTGCAAAAAGCTCCAAATCCTTTGCATAGGATTGTCGCTGTTCGTTCCCTATCCAACTGACCACTTGAAGCAAGGCTAACTGTAATCACCACTGTAGGATCGCGACCTCTGCTGCTGCCCTCCCGAGCGTGGTCGAGATTCCGCGTAATGTTTCACTTTCGGGACCGGTTCGCGCGTTCGACCATGTGTCAACGCATGTAATTTCAGGTCATGTTACTATGACCCACACAATTACTGAAACCTCGACAATGGCTTACGCCTCCGAGCATCCTGCTTCTCTCATCAGTACCACTTCTGGTGGTTCTAAGTCCAAGGTCAAGACCACCATTACCAAGCCTGCGAAGACTATTGAGGTGATTCAGCCAGTGGAGCACTCTTCTTCTGAGACTGCCAGCCTCTCCCAGACTACCAGTGTCTCAGTTGAGGTTGATACCTCCATTCGTCCCTTCATCGTCATCAGCATCTCCACTAAGTCGGCCGAGACTGTTACTACTCCCAAGCCAACTTTGGTTAATGCCGGCAATCCAGGTCCTGAGCATAGCGTTTGGCGTGTGAGCACCGTTGCAGGCGTTGCTTGTTTGTTTCTCGTTGCTCCTGCCATTTTGTAATCGTTTGGAGCTAGTTGGCAGTGATGGCTGTTATCTTTTCTGTCATTCCTTGATAGACAGTTACTGTGAGCTGCGGGAGCGTTGGTTTGTCTTTGTTCTGTCATTGTATCATGAGTTACTGGGGGCTTCTTTCTTTTCTTTCTGTCATGAGTTACTAGTGATGGCTTCTTCTTTTCATTCTGTCATTTTGAGATGGTGAGCAACAGTTTGTTTTGTCATTTTGTGAGAGTGGGATTGGAGATACCATTTGTCTGAGTACTGGTACTTTCAAAGGTTCAATAACAATTTGCGTTACTTCAGATCCTGTTTTGATGACCGCTTTTATTTCCGTTTGTTTCGTTTCATCTGAGAGCTGAGGAGCACACACGTAGATCATCATGCCATTTGTCTAGTATGGTGCTCTGCTGCATATGTTCTGTGTAAAAAGATGATTGCCGCCCAATGCGAAGAGAAACAGCTAATAGTGTGTGTGCAACCATACAGGAAGATACAGCTTGGTCTTGCATGGAAGCTTGTTCCTGCGCAATCCTTATTTAGTACTTAAGTACTTAAGTAGGTACGAGGATGGGAATAAAAGTCGCGAATAAATCACCGTGGGCACATCACAAGAATTGCTATTACACCGAAGAAGCTCCGCTATTACTCCATAACAAACAACACAAAAGAGGGCTTATGGCGGGATTAGATATATTCTAGTATCAGAGAGACCACTTTGGATGGATTTTGGGGGTAGAGTGGATGCACATATTTGTTTCATCTGGTGGTTACGATTGTACCTTTTCACAACTTTTATCCCCGGCCTTGTACTGTATTGAATACTGCACAGCGAAGCATCGATAAGAAGTTCTATCCGCAGGTGCTTGGGTTCGCCCGCGCAGGTTCAAGTCCTGTCGATGTCACCATCTCTCCCTTCTCTTATTTTTTCTTTTTTTTTTTAGAGCTTATGATTCTCTCTTGCCTTATGAATTATGCTTTTGGTTTTATTTTACTTCTGTTTTTATGTTGTGTACACGATACTTAACTCCTCCAAGATTGGGGGCAATGTGAAGCTTATATATAAGGGACAGTGCATTGAAGGAATTGGAGATTGTTTGTGCAGTGTTTGGAGTATGGACAGTGATGGAGACGCACTATAGACCTCCATAGCACACGCATGTTAGATGAGGGGATGAGGGGGAACCCTTTGCACAGGGGGGTTCCATGAATAGGACAACGAAATTTTTTTTTCAAATTGAATCTCACAGTTATTGTACCAGACGAAAGCTTTTTCTTGAAGGAGGATTCTGACAAAGATAATCTTATTATTGTCATTGTTGCATTCATCCTTGAAGTACCTGTGATACTGATTCACACTTTAAATCTATTGGTGATAGGACTCCATCTGGTCTGTAGGATCTCCCCTGATCTTGTGCAGAACATCAATCTTTTGTTTCTTTCTCACATTTGAGGGTCATGGTGGCTGCAGAGGTGCTGGCTGTAGCAGATTGAATAGTAGATGAGGTTCACTATAGTCTGTTTTTCTAGATGGTGGATGTAATACTGGGAGCACCACTCTAGGTTTTACCTGGTCAAAGTAGTATCGGTACTTGATTCAGGACTGCTTCAAAGGTAGATCAGGAGCTTCGTTCGGAATGTGAAATCACTAAAAGAATCTGAACAAAAAGAATAGTTTTTCAATGCATATATTATTGAGGCTTGTTCTCCTCGCTGAGAAGGTTGATGATGCCTTTCTACACTCAAAGAACCCAAGGTCTTTATACCTTCGTCATCGCTTCTAACAAATATTTCTATCTACGCTTTTCTCTAGAGCTCCAGCACTTTAGCCACCTTCAGAGCACCCTCAAACCATCTTCGAACCAATACCCATATCTTTGCAACTACTGCATTCTCTATCTTCCAATCCTCTATCATCTTCATCATCATTAGATTATAATCAGAAAACTGGTATTCTTTACAACACCAAGCTTGCAGGCTTCTGCCTCTGGAACAGTGATATTCTTTCGATCCAATGACCTCCAGACGAATGGACCTCTTTCAATTGAGAATAGCTTCGCTGTCCAGGTTCAGCACTGATTCTTAGACCTCTGATTGAAATTGGCTTCTTGGCTGGCGCCATTAAGCTGTTTGCCAACTGTCCATTGGTTGTCAGCAAGCATCAGCTTCTTGGCCGATGCCATTCAGCTGTTTGTTGGCTGTCTATTGGTTATTGGGGATTGGGAGCGGAAGCGACCACGGCCATCAACTAGCCCTTGTTGCTTATTGATGGTATGGATGTTCGTATGGTAGCCATCCAAACAGACTGGCTCTGAGATCTGAGATGAGCGATAGCCGATGACATTGAATTAGGGAAATCATGGGTAAACATATATGACTCCACTGCGAAATTACTAGGTGTAACACTACCCCCTCTCTTAGAGAGTCCGTCTTTGAACGACCATACTCCATACCAATCTGCTCTTTGCTGCCTTTGGTGAAACATGATGCAGTGCACTGAAGTGAATTATTCAAAATCCTTGATATAGTGAATCTTCACAGACTATTTCGCTTCAGCAACTTGCTTATGGCCAGCTGGGACATGCAAGCACAATTGACCAATCAGTTTGCTTACATCCCAATGAGACACATGGCCGCAAGAAGAATTGATCCATCAGATTGCATCTAGCTAAGACACTTTGCATTCTTATTCTTTGATTTGGAAAAATTTTGACCCCATGTGCCTTTAAAACCAAATTGTTTTTTCTCTTGGTTTCGGAAAATATGACCCCTTGTGCCCAAAACCAGATCCATCTGTCTTTGGTGATCTGGAAAATATGACCCCTTGTGCCCAAAAACCAAATCCTGCGTCAGGTGTTATGCTAGCCATTATAGACCCTTCATGGGGAAAAGATACTAGCTCAACTGTTTGATTTTATTAACCTTTGCGGCCTGAGGATTCAGTCTGTGATTCTCCATTTACAGTCTCTTGTTACCAAAGTTCTCATAAAGACTCTCAGTTCAATCTGCTTCTTTCGGATACTTGGCAGCAGTACTGGGAAATAACCAACCAAGATGACATCGAGATGATCGACAGCGTTCAAGCACGAGTGTTACAGTTGGACCAAGAGGTTCAGAACCGGATCGACTGCTGCAACCATGAGAAAGAGGTGATAGAAATCGAGTTTGACAACGTACGATGAGACTGTGGAATATTCACCCAGCAGGTCAAAACCAACAGAATACTGGGAGCTCAAGTCCTGGAGGGACATGTTCAACAGATACGAGCACTTGAATTTGTGCTCAAGGAACCAAGGATACGCATCGATGCCATCCAAGAGCAGTCCCAGCAAATCATTGCAGGAGCAACTGAAGAATTCAAAAAACTTAAAGACAGAATTGAGGCTTGCAAAAAGGGACAAGTTGAGATAAAAGTCAAACAAGCAGTGTTCTCAATCACATATAAAACCATACAAAAATGCATGACAGATCTGGAAAATTTCATAAAGAATGACATATCCAATTACGAGGATCTGGGAGTTATAACAGAAAGGGTCAAAGAGGTCGCGGACCAAACCACTGGCCTAACCGAGGCTGTAGCAGCTGCTATGTTTTCGGCTTCAACACCAGAATGGAGAGGCACGGTCGAAAGAGTACAACAATAGCAGCTGAGAACAGAGGCACAAAAGAGAAGTATTTCCCAGATAATGGACTCAGATGTGGCTCCTAGAACAGGCCTCAGAGGGGGATCAGTAACAGACACAGGTCCACAAGACCCAGAGCCCGGGCCAAGTGGAAATAGGGGTGTGTCATTACCGTGAAGTGACAGAAGAGATCAACCACCACTGCCACCAAGGGGTACTGGAGGAGACACGCCACCGTCAGCTCCGCCAAGCCATGCAGGCTCCAGGAGACACAGGTCGAGGTCAAGAACCCAAGGACCAGTATCAAGTTGTAGTAGTATGAAATGATGATAGTCTATTTGCAATTGCCATCGCACGTTCCCTATCCGTCCGAGTTACCTGGCCATCCTCCTGGCCAATCAGATTGTTTACGTCCAACTGAGATATGGACGTAAGCAAAGTCATTGGCCACGTCTCCCTCCACACAAGTAGGCAAACAGACTCCAGAATCCAAATACCAGATCCACCAAAGTTCGCCGGAAAAAGCTCAGAAGATTTTGATGTCTGGTGGATGTGTATGGAGACGTACATTTTGGACCAGCCACATTTGTTCACAAGACCAGGCATCAAATTACAATACTGCAGAGAACATCTAGAAGGTCATGCAATGGCACGGCACATGCAGTGGGAAACGGAGGTCATGGCTGGTAAATACGAACAAAGCTGGTTGATATACCGTGTGGCAATACACACCAGATTCCACAATCGACATCAACAAAAAACCGCATACAATGCAATCATGAAACTTGAATATAATGGAGGCATTCAAAATATGATCATGGAATATGATACATTGAACGTAAAAGCAGGGATCACAGGAGTAGCCTACAGAACAATGTTTATGAGAGGATTGCCACCACAAATCCTCAAACAGTTGGCAATGGTTAACCCAGCAAATAAAAGGGATAGCAAACTCAGGGAGATCATTATACATGCGGGGATGAATATGGAAGTTTGTCAGGCAACGGAGAAAAATTTTGTAATCATCAACCAACCAAAGTGGACAGGACAAATTTCCGAAACAGTAGCAGTTCAAAAGAGATCCACATTTACAAGAAAATTCAACAATAAACCTCAACCTAAAACAAACATATTCCAGAACAAAGGAAAAGGGGTCCCCCAAACTTTCAAAAGCCCAAAAGGAAAAACCTATGCCCAGATGGTGAAAGGGATGCCCAAAAACAAAATTGACAGGAGAAGGGAGGCAAAGGAATGTCTGAGGTGTGGTTGGCCTTCGGAACGGAAGGGAGCCAATGGAGCAAAAAATTCTTTCAAAACGTCAAGGGTACAAGTGGAACTGTGGATTTCGGAAAACCAAAGACCTATCGGAAGCTGAAAGTAGGAATATTTGATCAACAAGAGGATTACCCAATCGACGATTATGAAATCGAAAGAAATCAAAATAAGGATGGGCAAGTACAAACCTCGGAGGAAGAATTACCAACTCAGAGTAGCAGCAAAGATGTAGCAAAAGATTGGTTGAACCAACCGGAAGGTTTTTCAGACTAATGATTAGGAAACAAGCCAAGTGCAGACCAAGGAGTGCCAAACAACATGTGAAGGATTTTGGTGATGAGGCAGGAGAAAGCCTTTATATAGTTACTGGTCGCAACCTTGAGGATTCCGGAAGGGATGCAACTGCTGGACGGTAGTTGCGTATTTAAATATTATAAGTATAAAAAACTCTCTATTTATTCACAAGGATCTATTACCACCCAGCCATTGATGAGAGGCTGGCTACAAAACCCAAACAACACCCTACAGAGGAAGAAGCCTCATGCAAGCGACAAAATACAAGCGACGACTTTATTTTTCACCAACTTCAAAAGTTACACAAAATACCCCAATCAAGGATTGGCAAAAGACCGATTTATGATTTTTTTGTAGGCTATGACAATGGTACAGAAACAAGTAGGCAATTTCCCATTCGTGCAATGTTGGATCGAGGATCAACATTCTTTACAATATCACCACAAACCGCAAAAGCATTTAAAATACCTGTGGTTCGAACAAAGCACGCAATTGGAGCAAAAGATTTTGGGGGAAATAAAGTAAGTCACCCAGAATTATATACAATTCCACTAGAATTAGCATTTGGCAATCATCAATTGATCGAAACTTTCGAAGTCATCAAAATGCAAGCATGCTATGATGTATTAATACCAGCGTGGTATCTGGAAAAACACAAAGCACAAGGAACAACCTACAGTCACCTTCATTTTACAGAATGCAGAAACAAATGCTACGGACATAACAAACATCATCCAGAATGGAAAATCACTTACGATGATAAAGTTGTGTTTCGGAACGATACAATTGTTATTGGATTGGTAACAGTCAGTGTGACAAAGCAACTAGCCAAAAAACTCCCATCGCAATACCACAAGTGGCTACTTCTATTCGATTTACACAAGTCCAAAAAACAACCCAAGCATGGACCTCATGATCAAGAAATAAACTCAAAACCAACGGATAATCAAGTCAAAGTGGAACCTATTTATCCGCTATCTAGAGAAGAAGAATGTCTGCTTCAGGAATCCATTCTTAAAATGATACAAGCAGGAAAAATACAACCATCCCAAGGACAAGCAGATAGCTCTATTCTATTCGTACCAAAACCGAATAGTTGTGGCCTGCATCTTTGCGTAAGTCTATCAACGTCTCAATGATGTAACAATCAAGAATAAGACGGCCTTACCATTAATGGATGAATTATAAAGCAGAATGAAAGGAGCTACCTATATAACCAAGCTCGATATGAAATCAGGTTATCACTCAATTCGAATGGCAAAAGGACACGAATGGAAAACAGCTTTTAGAACGAAGTTTGGTTTGTTCAAGTACACGGTAATGCCGTTCGGATTGACATATGTACCAGCAACCTTTCAGAGAAGGATAAATGGAACTCTACAACCATTTTTGAGAAGAGACGACAATGTTACAGTCTGTTATATCGACGATGTCATGATAGCTACCAAAGAATCCAAGGAGGAACACCACAAATATGTCGGAAAAATACTACAGGTACTTCAAGATAATGAATCAGTGGTTGAAATAGACAAATGTAAATTCGATCAACAAGAAGTTGAATTCCCAGGATTTCTGGTCAGCAGAAAAGGAATCAAAATGGCACCAAGCAAAAGTATAGCAGTAATCAGTTGGCCAATGCCGAAAACAGAAAAAGAAGTCAAGATCTTTTAAGGACCCTGGAACTTTAATCAAAGGTTCATCAAAGAATCTACCAGAATAGTCACCACCATCAGGGATACATTCGAAGGAGACGGAAAAAACTGTGTTTTTGGAGAAGCCCAAAAAGCAGCGTACTATAAAATATGTACACTGATTTCTCAGGAAAACACTCCTATCCTCAGACATTATACAGAAGATAGACCTGCGATCATAGAAACCAACGCATCAGATTATGCGATGGGTGCAGTGTTATCTCAGAAATTGCAAGATGGCAAGCTACATCCAGTAGCCTTTATATTCATAAAGTTCTCGCCAGCAGAACTCAATTATAAAATATACGACAAAGAAATATTAGCCATTGTCTATGCAATGAAACAATTGCGATGCCATTTACAAGGGGCAACTTATATGACAATTATCTACTCTGACCACATGAACCTACAATACTTTAAAGAAACCAACCAACTGAACAGGTGACAAGCTAGGTGGGCGGAGATATTACAAGAATATTACTTCAAAATAGTCTATCAAAAGGGTTCACAAAACGGAAAAGCAGATGCCTTATCACGATGCCCAAAGTTCGTTGCTAGAGAGGGGGGTACGGTTTCAACAAATCACAAACCTCTACTCGAAACACAATATCAGACAGAAATAGGAACACAAAACCTTGATGATGAAGAAGAGGAAGAAGTAGTATTGGCAGGTTTTTCAGTAATGAAACAAACAACCACCATACAAACGCAATGGAAGGAAGAAATTTCAAAAGATACAAAATATCAGGAAATACTGAAAGAAGTAGAAAGAAAAGAAGGAAACATAGACGAAAGATTAGGAATGGATGGAGACAGAATGTTAGTATGGAAAGAAAGACTATACGTACTGGAAGGTTTTAGGAAACAAGTATTGAAATGAGGACATGACTAAAGAATAGCAGGATATTTCAGAAGAGAAAGAACGATAGATCTCATCACCAGGAACTTCCACTGGCCCAAGCTGGAAGACGACGTAAAGACCTATTGCAACAACTGTGACTCATGCCAAATGACAAAAAGCCTACACCATGTCAAACACAGTGTACTACACCCACTTGAACTACCATCATCACCATAGACGTACATATCAGTAGACTTTATTACCGACTGACCAGAATCCAATGGAAATAAAAATATAATGGTAGTAGTCAACAGATTGACCAAGATGGCTCATTTCATACCAACAGCAAGAAGAGAATCAGCAGCAGTGGCTAGAAGTTTCCTGGAAAACGTTTGAAAATACCACAGACTACCTCTCGACGTAGTGTCGGATAGGGACGCAGTATTTACTGGACATTTCATCGCTGACTTATATTAGTTCCTGGGAATTGAACGATCTTTATCAACGGCGTTTAATCCACAAACACATTGACAAACAGAACGATTAAACCAAACTATCGATCACTTCCCACACACATATTGCAACTATGTGTTGACTAGGGATTTGGCCCGGTGGCTTTCTTAGTCTTCGATGCTGGTGGGCTCGGGCATGAAGCCGGTGGCTTGCCGCCCCCATTGGCCTCGCCTGCCCCCACCAGCCTCGCCTGCCCCCACCAGCCTCACCTGCCCCCATCGACCTCGCCTGCCCCTATCGTCCTTGCATACCTCCACGCTGAGGATGAGGGCTCGGCACTGATGTTAGGGGTTTTCCCTTATCATGCATATGAGGTACATCAGACTTAGTCTCCCAGGCCCACCACGTGACAGCTTGTGTCAAGTGGATAAGAATACACCCCTGAGGATGTCTACTGATGAGTGAGCGGAAGGCCCAACAAAGCCGGGTGAAATTCCCATAATATTTCAAGCTCCTATACCGCGTCTTAGCAAAGTGGACTAGCTAATCCAGGCGAAGACAATATGCACACTCGATCTGACTGTGACTGAAGGAATGTTCCTTCGGCGCAGGCCAAGGCATGAGACACACCAAATCATACTGCCAAAGCAAACATAACTGCCTGGCAGAGACTTTAGGGTAAGCTGTGCATTATGAATCAGACCAGTGTTACTCAATATCAAACTAATACTGGTATCAAACTATGATCGGAAACTAAACTTAGTTCCCTGAGAATAGTAGGACGAATGATATTATCTTAGTATGAGGGACTTTACTATCTTCCCGACACCTGTAATCAACGGAGATAAGTTAACTGCGCCCCGGTAGTTGATTCTACCTCAAAGATAAGTGTTCGGACCTAGACTGTCGATCCTCAGCTCTGTCGCGATTGCAAACACGATAACTGAAAGAGCGCACCACCCTATGGAGAACACGGGTTAGACGCGAAGACGCTAGGTATGTTGCAAAGTATGGGTTGGTAGCTCATTAAATCTTTGATCACTATTCCACTCATACAGAAGAAAGATAACTAATATGAAGTAATGGTCCCATATGCATGTCAGCAACATCGTATTATGCAGGATAACCTTTGGGATGCCTGGTAGAAGCTTACGCCTCCACACGTTGTCAAACGGAACTCTTTGCAATCAAACTACCGCGATCGGCATTGTAGTAACGATCGGTTTTTGTGCGAACACCCACTTCGGTGGACTGAGTGTTATCGAGATAGAACTATACACACACATCATAGTGATAGAGAAGTACAGTCACGCCTTACTGACATGCCTCTGACTGGAAATGCTCACCTATAAAAGACCACCTTAAACACCTGTTTAAACACAACGATCAAGCTCTATCAGCAATCCACAGTCAGAACAACAACAGCGGAAAACCACCTGAAATATTATTAAGTTTTTACCTTAAGAATATCTATTATCTATGTCCGAATAATGTCGTGAAGATATCATTATCTACAACGCCGCCTACCTCCATTCGTACTGCCAAACCGATACACACCTCGATTTCCGGTACGAATTCCTACGTTATGACAATCTCGTGGACGTATACTTCCATTTCTGCGAGACAGGCGGGTATCCCTCGCAAGTACCTTTGGACGAGTCGTCCGAAGTGTATCTACAGGACTCGTATGACGTTTGAAGGACGGCCATACTTCTGCACATGCCAGTACACCTACACACCACCCAACGACTACGACGAGCTACCTTCGGGATCCACTTCTTCAGCTTCGTCTTAGTCATTAAAGATAGGTTGTACCGATGACGTGTCCAACGATACCGATCTGCGACTACACACGCAGCAGTACCCCTGTAACAACTGATACTCGGCTCCGGCTTTGGCAGTTGGTATGGAGTTTTCCTTCTCTGTCTTTCTTATATAAGTCTACTGCTTTTCCTTCTCTTGTATCGGAAGACAATTCAGACAATTCATTCTCTTCTTCTTCTCTCCTCCATTACTCTCTCGTCTCAACAGGTTATGAGCCCGGCGCTTCTGTCAGTCGAATCGGCATCTATTAGTTGTATAGAGTGTGAATCATTTCAGAACCAGCGCCCTAACCCCCGAAGCCTCGAGTATCGACCTCGAGCACCTCTGAAGCCTCGAGTATCGTATCGACTCCATGACGATTACTTGGGTTGACTCCGTATGCCCTGCTGCGAGCACCACCTCTGGGTTGACTCGATGTCCCCATCCGCCTCTGAGTTGACTCCGTGTCCTCATCCGCCTCGGGGTTGACTCGGTGTCCCCATCCGCCTCTGAGTTGACTCCGTGTCCTCATCTGCCTCTGGGTTGACTCGGTGTCCCCATCCGCCTCTGACTTGACTCCGTGTCCTCATCTGCCTCTGGGTTCACTCCGTGTCCCCATCCGCCTCTGAGTTGACTCTGTGTCCCCATCCGCCTCTGAGTTGACTCTGTGTCCTCATCCGCCTCTGGGTTGACTCTGTCTCCCTATCCGCCTCTGGGTTTACTCTGCGTCCCTATCTTCCTCCTTGGGTCGACTCCGTATCCCCTGCCGCCTCAAATCTGCTCTGTGTCAATAGCTTGGGTTGACTCCATGTCCCCCCCCCGATTCCATCTTTGGGTTGACTCCGTGTCCCCTATCGTCTTTGCATCGACTTTTAAATCCACCACAACCATGACGACAATAGGCACCATACTCAATCAACGGATTTAACATCAATGGGCTCTCGAAATGGAGAGCAGACTCTTCCGGCAAGATTTTTGGAAATATGTCACAGGGAGATGCGCGTCCCAACGCCACCGATTGTGCCATCGACATCCAGTCAAGCCTCAACTACTCCGAAAATTGCTCAAGACCCCCAAGACCCCGACGACAATTTCGAGCCTGAATCGCACGACGCGTCATATCTTGCGCTGTTCGAAAACTTTCTCAGAGAGTGGGACAGATGGCAAATGAATAATGAAAAAGACTCTGGCCTGATCACCGAATTTATGGAACCAACTACAAAGATGCGATACAGGGAATACAAAGAACCGAAACCACTGTGGGAAGCGATTAAGGCCGATTGTGGGAAAGTGATGAAGCTTGATGGTCAGTACGAGCTAGAGAAACTGGCATCATGCAAACTCGAAGACTATTCGTCCATCAGACAGTGGATTTCAACTCCAGATGCAATTATTAGAGACTTGGCCATCTGCGATATCGAAGTCGAGGAGAAAATGAGGAAATTCTACATTCTATCGAATCTTCCGAAATCAGAAAATTGGAGGAGCTTCAAGACTTCACTACAGTTCAATAGGAATACAGATACTACTGCGGACATTATCACACACTTGGAAACGCTTGAAGTCACCCTATGCTGCGATAGAGGAATCGACCCCGGCTCCACCCTATTCGTATCGAAGAAACACAAGAAGAAGGGCCTTGTGTGCTATGGATGCGGAGACAAGGGACATAAAAAGACGGACTGTTCAAATCGTGATAAATGGGCCTCATATGCAGACTAGAAGTCGAAGAGTAAGGTCAAGCTCACTTTGGCTAGATTAACTTCGGCGATGGACTACGAATCTTTACTCTTCTAGATCACTAAGGCTCTTGGGGGAGTGAAACTCGGTGAATTTGTTAAGGAAATTGGACTTGGTTAGAATCACGGGCAGGATTTGGATTGTCCGTTGTGTATTTTGATTTGCACTGTTTGTTTGGATTTCTCTTGGATTTGGGTTTAATTTGGATTTGGAACTTAGAGGAGGATCTCAGACTTTCGTTTGTTTTATTTACTTTGTTCTATTTCGTTTGGACGGCCTTGGGCCAAAGGGGGAGTGTTGACTAGGGATTTGGCCCAGTGGCTTTCTTAGTCTTCGATGCTGGTGGGCTCGGGCATGAAGCCGGTGGCTTGCCGCACCCATTGGCCTCGCCTGCCCCCACCAGCCTTGCCGGCCCCCATCGACCTTGCCTGCCCCCATCGTCTTTGCGTACCTCCACGCTGAGGAGGAGGGCTCGGCACTGATACTCGGCCCCGGCTTTGGCAGTCGGCATGGAGTTTTCTTTCTCTGTCTTTCTTATATAAGTCTACTGCTTTTCCTTCTCTTGTATCGGTAGACAATTCAGACAATTCATTCCCTTCTTCTTCTCGCCTCCATTACTCTCTCGTCTCAACACTATGAGCAAGACAATTGGTCCGAAATGTTGGCCATGGCGGAATACGTATACAATGATTCTAAACATGCAACCACCAAAATAACACTGTTCTATGCCAAATATGGTTATGAACCACGCACCAATTGGCCTACGAAAGTTCAATTCAACAACCACCCATCGGAACTATACGCTCATTACATGATAAATGTTTACTGAAACTGGGCAAGTCAAATAGAAAAATCTGGAAAGAAGATGGGAGAATACTACAATGGGAAAAGAACACCGGCTTCACAGTACAAAGTCGATGTCTGCGTAATGCTTGATCGGAGAAACATTCGTAAGATAGAACAGTATTGGAAACTCGAAGATATTCTTGATAGACCTTTTCTAATCACCAAAGTAGAGAGCAATACAGGATGGTGTGGACTTAAACTACCGAACACTTGGAAGATACATTCCGCTTTTCATGTATCCGTACTAAAACTGTACAGAGGGGATGTAACGGCAAGAGTTATACACCCGGTGGAGGTGGTTGATGAAGGATGGATACCAGAAGCTATAATAGCAAGTGGACCGACAGACAACGATCACCAAAAGAATGTTTTTCGCACTAAATATAACAACTATACACACGACGAAAACACCTGGGAGTCCTACAACCATTTTCAAAACACAGCACCCTAGCTGATAAACAACTATTATGAAAAACATTCTGAGATTGAGAAAGATAAGAGGTGGAAAAAACCAGAGAACAAACAGCGAAAAGAAAGGAAATAGAATAGAAGTTTATTTTTCTTATGTTAAACTCAAGCCGTACTGCTTTTAGCGGAGGTTACTTTTGAATTTTTAATTCTATAAATGGACGAAAGCTATACCTATAGTATATGCTGTCTGAGTAGTATCTATTGCAAAGATCACTTCTTATGTTGGAGTACTCTGTTGAGGTCACCAGAGCTTGAGAGGGGGGTGATTTTGGGGGTTTTCCCTTATCATGTGTACGAGGTACATCAGGCTGAGTCTCCCAGGCTCACCACATGATGCTTTGTGTCGATGGACAAGGATACACCCTTGAGGATGTCTACTGATGAGTAAGCAGACGGCCCAATATAGCCGGGTGAAATCCCAGTACTATTCCATAGCTTCAATACTGTATCTTAGTGCAGTGGGCTGGCTAACACATGTGGAGACAATACACACACATAATCCGACAGTAACTGAGGGGTGAGCCCTTCGGTACTGGCGAAGGCATGGGATACACCAAACAATAATGCCGAAGCAAAGTAACTGCCTTCCAGGGACCTTAGGGTCAGCTGTGCGTTACCAATCAGACCAGTGTTACTTTATATCAAACTAATACTGTGATGAAACACTACTCGGACCTGCACACAGCTCTCCGAGATAGTTGGAGAAACAATATTATCTTAGTATCAGGGACTTAGCTATCTCCCCAGTGAAATAGTCAAAGGAAATAAGCTAACTCTGACGCAGTAGTGAAACCTACCTAAAAAATAAGTGTTCGGATCTAGACTTTCAAACCCCAGCTCTGTTGCATTTGCAATGCAATAACTGAAAGAGCGCAGCCACTTCACGGAACACGGACAAGACACGATAACGCTAGGTACGTGGCCAAGTATGGGTTGGCAGCTCATCAAATCATTGATCTCTATGCCGCTCATAAAGACGAAAGATAACTAATACGAAGTAAGGGTCCGATATGTGCCTCAGCAACGTCATCATAAATGCAGGATAATCTATGGAATGCCTGGTGGGGGCTTATACCATCACACGTTGTCAAACGGAACTCTCCACAATCAACTACCAAGATCAGTTCTGTCACAACATTCGGTTAGGTGTGATCACTTATTTCAGTAGATTAAGGAATACTGAGATACTACTATACACACACATCATAAGTTATGGAGAAGTACCGTCATACCTCCGATGTGGAAATACTCACTTATAAATGACTACATAAATCTTCTGGTTTAGAAACGATCAAGCTCTAGCAGCAATCCACAGTCAGAACACAACAGCGGCAAACCATCTGAAATATTATCAAGTGTTTTACCTTAAGAATATTATTACTCTATTTATATGTCATGCCAAACCCTTGCAATGATCTCCACCAATCTTCAAGTCCAATATACTCGCATCCTTCACACACAAGCCAATAGTACTGCTGTCTACCAGCACTTAGCACAAAACCTCATTCGCAACGACATTGTAGAAGACTACTTCCATTATTACCATACTGGGCAGTTGCCTTCCCAGTACATCGTTGACAAGTCAAACGAAGACTACCTACAAGATGACTACAACTTTGATGGTAACGGCCATACTCTGTGAATACCCATATATCTTCAAATACATTGTCCAGTTAAACGAGCTATCATCGAGGTACAATTCTTCAAATATCTTTCAGTCATCAAAGTCAGACTATACCACCATCAAGTACAGCGATACCGATCTACCTCTACACATGCAGGAGCACCCCAGTAACACCTTTGGGTGTGGGGATTCGCGACGATGACAATGAGACTTCATCCACTGGCAATGCCCCGACGACCTCTCGAGTAACTCACACACCACCTGGCCACAGTCCCACCAGTATTTGTTTAGGGATTCCCCACCCTAAGTGAGGCCTCAAAGTTGACGAATCCAGGGTCCCAATGGATGTCGGCATAGTTGGGTTTGGGGTTGAGCATCGGTATTTGTATGACAACTTTGATTTGCATCAGGGAGTGAAATGGGGAGTCACACAACATACTGACAGGACATTGAATGGGCTATGGCGTGCCATTCTTACAAGTTGCCCAACCAATCCAGCGCATCTACCACGGTTGTTCTATGGGGCCCTTGCGAATTCTTTTGAAGAAATCAAACATTCTACCACCCAAGGCTCAGATGTGACTATTGCTGGATTCTCAGAAATTGTGGCAGGGATATGGACATCAGGGTCCAATTCTGCAACTTGGGCCAACAACAACTCTGCTCATTGTTGACACAACTTCAAGTATCTCCCATTGGCCCATATCACCAAACTACAAAAAAATGCAGCGGTCGCAGCCTGCCTGAAAACAGCGACATATTCGCCCCCGGCCATGCCTGTGATTCTTTGTCGTCCAACTATTTCCGAGATTGGTATGGCAATTTGTGGAACCGACACACCCGCCCCGGACGGCTTGGATACCATCGATGCCTCCCAATTAGCGCTCCAGGAAACAATGCAAGATGCCCCTGAATACCTTTCAAATGGTATGAATAATGATGACAAGAAGCCTTCAAAGTTCACAGTTTCCACCATGATAAAAGGCATCATTGATCAGGTTGACAAAGTCTACTGAGCGGTAGGGTGACTTCAGAGATTATCAAGGCAACTCAAACCAAAGGCAAATGTGCCACAGCCTTGTCAATCTGTGGATAAGAATGCAAAGTTTGGAAACCTTGCCCATTTTCCACAAGAACCGTGCTATCGCCCCCGAATGACACCTGGGCGGAATGCTCAGCAGAATGCACTGTCGATTCGACTGGGTTGCTCCAACCACTCTTACAATCGCTATCGAGATACCAATTCTTTCTCTGAATATATTTGGGAAAATGGTATATACAGGGAGTGGATAGATAGTCTGGAATTGGAAAAACATGAGGAAGACAAACCTGAATATGATCGCAACAACTCCAGAAGTCATACGTTCGGTAGTCCAATACCCACCCAAACCCCTGCTAATTCTCCACACAGGCCAATTGTGGACAAGCCTCCAACTCCTGAGCCCACAAATGCTGACGACATTGATGATGCCCAGCAGCAGCCTCACAATACGTGCAAAGGGGGGGAAGTAGAGCAGGATCAGGAGTCTGACAATGAGGAGCCTGAGAATGGAGATAATGGAGGGGGAAATTGATCCTGTTGGCAGGACAACTTTGGGAATCGGCAGAGAGTTTGTTTGTTGTTTTGGGTCGTGTTTTGTTTCTGTTTTTGGGTTTTCTCGATTGGGATATTGTTTTGGTCTTTACGTCACAGCTTGTTTCATTCGGCTAGGAGTAATATAGGAGTGGCAAGGTGTCACGGTTGTGTCGAGTGAGGATCGGAGGAAGAATGTAGATCGATGAAGGATATATGGGTATATCAAGGGAAACAGGTTTTGTTGAAAGGAAACAGGTTTCGGTGGAAGGAATCAGGTTTCGAAGGAAGGAATCAGGTTTTGATGGAAAGAATCACATTTTGACAGTTGTGTTGTAAATATGGCGTGATGGTTATGGCGTCGTTTATGGTTTGAACAGGTGGCCTACATAGTTGGGTGAGGTTTGGATGTATTTTGGAACAAGTGAGCAAAAGTGACAATGGTCGCGTTAGCTGTATATAAGGATGCTGGATTTGCGGAGGATAGGTTGGTTCTTCACTAGTTCTCTAGTGTACAAACAATCAATAGCTTCAGCACCAACCATTGTTCACTTCTGTCATTCCGGAATTCAAGTCTCTAGTTTTTTACACAGTACCCGCGATCACTGTACCCTCAGTTTGGTATTTATAACCCATAGAACTCCGAGCCTTGGAACCTTGACAGAAGAACGAGTCTACAATCGATTCTACCGGTTATAATTTAGTATATGCGCTGTTATCATCATCAAAGCAGCTGTTACTTTTGTCACAGACCTTTCAATCCTCAGTGCCTTGTGTTTAAATCTATTAACAACTTTGAAAACAAGTTAACAGTACACAGTTTCTGGAGACACAGGTGCGTAGTGTGCATCTGGAAATTCCGACGAGAAGGAGCCAGTATTTTCAAGTAAATGCCAGTGTACACTAGCAACAAATCTCAGCAATCCCGAATCAATTTCTTCGACCTAGCTGGTCAAACCATCAACCTCTTTGAACAAGAACCCTTAAATGCATTCAATAGCATCGACGTTATCCTCACCAAAACCGAAGAACCCTTTTAAGCCAATTTTTGGGACGAACCACAAACGATATCTCCCTGGAACAGTTACCGGACGGAAGCAGCACACCACACAGGAGGACTCCAAATCAACGATCCAGTATTGAAAACTTCTGGACCAAAAACTACGGTCTCCACGTTGACTGTCAGGACGATGAACCGTATTATTGTGAACATAACTGCGGAGGCACACATACAACAATCGGAAGAGCAGCAGACGCCCAGACCACAAGATCGGAGTCAACAATCAAAGCAATACAGAAGGATATAGAAGGCCAGATTTCTTGGGCAGACTAGAACGAATGAAAAGCAAACAAGGGAAAGGGAGTGTGTAGAGAGTTTCATCCGGCTCCTTTGCCTACACCGCTAATCATCGTTACAACACCCAGTAAGCACGAGGTGTTTTTCTGGTAAATGGTCAACCCATTCCTAGAAGCCGAAATCGAAGCAGCAGTTCAACAATTCCAGGAAAATATTGACCAGGGAAAAAATTACTTGAACAAGATACCCCGCTCCCGTTTCACAGCCATCAACCTCCTCACAGCAACCTCTCAACACCACTGCAACGATGACAGAAGGTTCTTCAAGACCAACTCGCGATGCCACGATGACCAGTGTGTTAGAACTGACTCGAGAGAATGTGACAACGAAAAATATGGAGACAATGAACGAAGTACAACTCCGGAGTCATATCAAGGACATCAACATTGGGTTAACAGTGTTGGCTCAGCTCCCGATGACCAACAGATTGAACGAATGGCTAAGGGAACGGCAATCTGTGAAAAATGCCACAGCACAAATATCGGAATCGTTGGTAGAAGGAGAAAAATTTGTTCAGGAAATGGACAATCTGAAGCAGGAACTCCTGCTTACACAACAAGCAGCAACAACGGCGGTAATTCCACCGGTATGCAGTCATGGGGACCTGGAAGAAAAGGTTTGAAGCCTAGAGCAGCAGCTGGAAGAGAGGAGTCCCGACCTGGCGGAACTGAAACAAGACCTGGAGGATGCCCAGGCACAGATGGAGAGGTTCAGGGACCTGGTGGAAGAAAATCGACAGCAGGTGACCCGAATTATGAGACTGACAGAAGGAAGGAAAGAAGGATCAGGAATAATGGGAGAAAGAGAGGAAAGGGAAGAGAAGGTAAATGATATCGCCAGCTTCTGAGGAGAAAATAGGAAGGAACTTTGAGGATGGAAAGTGCAACTGGCCCTAAAGATAGCTGGAAAACCAAAGGCATTCAACAATGAACAGAAGATGCTAAGGTATGTGGTTGGATGTCTGAAGGGGGTGGTACTGGCACAGATAATGCCACGATGTGATGAGATATCCGGGGAAGTCAACCTCGATACCCTGAAGGATCTAATTGAACTGCTTGATCAAGCTTTCGAAGATCAGGACAAAGTTCAGACGGCCAAGAGGGAACTCTTGAAGTTAAGACAACAAGACGCGAGTTCTCCCAGTATTATGCGGAATTCCAAAGATACGTAGTGGACGTCTAGCGGAACGAAGATGCCCAGCTTGACGCATTACGGAACGGGCTGTCCAACGAACTCAAGAACTCCCTACGACATATCAAGGAACCGGAAAGCATTGTCAAATTGGTCAAGCTTTCCTCGAAAAGAGATTTGCAGCTATGAAGCAGGGCCGCAGAAAAACAATCGGGGCAATGGGAAGGCTTCAAAAAGCCTGACCAAACGACCAATACCACATCCGCCCCAGAAGCGGCACCAGCAGGATCAGTAGCAGGTTATCACGGCCCTGCACCAATAGACCTCTCAGCAGTCAAGGGGAAGAAGATTACACCTGAGGAAAGGAGAAGACAAAAGGAAGGAGGATTATGTATGTACTGTGGGGATTGCAGGCATTTTGCGGCATCATGCCCAAGGAAGTTGAAAGCAGCATCAGAACAAACAGAAGTGTCACCTTTTAGAAAAGCTGCGAACAAAGATGATCAGGATTCGGAAACAAGGAAAGGAAAGGAAGTTGAGTCGGGAAATGTTTAGTCCAGTGCAATAAGGATGGCAATTGCGCTGGAAACGAATCTCCTTTGTCAGTTAATGATAGTTTTGGTATTTCACAGTTTTATATATCAAGTGCAGAAATAAAGGAGCGTTCTATGGAAAGCAAACATCTCGTCGTGAAATGCTTGCTGAAAATAGAAGACAAAATCATTGATACCCACGCTTTGATAGACTGCGGAGTTACTGGAATAGCATTTGTTGACAAAGATTTCGTCTGCCATCATCAATTGACAGAAAGAGAATTAAAAGAATCAAGGGAGTTGGAAGTTATGGATGGAAGACCCATCGAATCAGGAACAATTACAACTATGGCTAAATTAGACCTAGGTATACGCGGACATCAAGAACAGTTACCAACATGCGTTACAAAGTTGGGACATTATCCAATCGTACTCGGACTACCATGGCTACAACTTCACGACGTTACAGTCAAGTTTCAGAACAAACGAATTGGATTTGAAAGCGAATACTGTCAAAAACACTGTCAACATCATTCGAGTGTATGGCTATCGGGCAATTACATGGAAGCAACAGAACCGGACAAGCCAAAGCTGGATATATGTGCAATAGCAGCAGCACCATTTCTGAGACGCAACAAGAAGGAGAAACTCAAAGTAGATGTGGTAACACTATACGAAATCAATACGGCTGTAGAAGTTAAGGACCTTCAGGAAAAACCGCTAGATCAGTTAATTCCAAAAGAATATCATGAGTTTCTTCCTCTCTTTGACAAGGTTATTGCTCAACGACTACCTCCACACAGACCATACGACCACAACATCACTCTCCAAGAAGGCTTTACACCTCCCTTCGGACCAATTTATAGTATATCAGGGGAAGAGTTACAAGTCTTGAAGGAATGGATCGAAAAGAACGTTTTGAAGGAATTCATCAGATCATTGTCATCACCATGTGGAGCACCAGTATTATTGGCACCCAAACCTGCTGGCAGCCTCTGGTTATGCGTTGATCATTGAGGCCTAAACGAGGGAACAATCAAAAATCGATACCCCCTACTACACATTCAAGAGACATTATTGAGGTTATCGAAGACCAGGTGGTATACCAAGTTGGATGTTCGAGATGCCTACAATATGATCCAAATAGCAGAAGGGGATGAATGGAAAACGGCGTTTAGAATCCGGTATGGCCTGTTCGAATCTCTGGTAATGCCATTTGGACTCACCAATGCACCGGCAAGTTTTCAAGAATTCATCAATGACACCCTTTGACCTTTTTTGGACATATTCTGCACAGCGTGCCTAGACGATATTCTTATCTACTGCAACAATCTAATGGAATATAAGGAACATGTCCGGGCCATAATAACGACATTAAGAGAAGCTTAGCTATATCTGAAGGCTGAAAAATACGAATTTTATCAACAGGAGGTCAAGTATCTGGGACAAATAGTGGCGGTAAACGGAATCAGAATGGACCCGGAAAAGGTAACAGCTGTTAAGGAGTGGGAAGCACCCGGAAAACTCAAGAAGGTTCAGGCGTTTTTAGAATTTCCCAATTTTTATCGAATGTTTATCAGGAACTATAGCAGGGTGGTTCAACCTTTAACGAAACTTACGAAGAAACTGGTACCGTTCCACTGGGACCCCAATCAAAAAAGGGCATTCGCAGAGTTGAAGGAAGCGTTTACAACGGCACCATTCCTGGCACATTTCAATTATGAGAAAGACATTGTTCTGGAAACCGACGCATCAAGTCATGTATCCGTGGGAGTACTATCACAATACAACGATCATGGGATTCTCCACCCAGTATCATTTTTTTCAAAGAAACATACCCTTGCAGAAGAAATTTATTATATTTACGATCAGGAACTGGGAGCTATCGTTGAATGTGTGGAATAGTGGAGACCAGAATGCGAAGGGTCAGTACATCCAATCATGATACTGACAGATCACAAGAACCTCGAATACTTCATGACGTCGAAACTGCTCAATGGGAGACAAACGAGATTGACCGAATTCCTGTCAAGATTCAAGTTCAATATTATCTACCATCCAGGGAAACAAGGTCAAAAACCCGATGCACTCACCAGAATGCCAGAAGATATTCCTCCAAAGGGGGGGGCAGAAAAAACCCAACAAATCATGCTAAAGACTGAGAATCTTGACCAGAGAATACGAACGGGATTAGTGGTAGCGTTCGCGGAAGTAGTTAATCGGGATGAGGAAGTGATCGGTCCACAAGAGCTGTGGCACTGGATTCAAAATGTTTGTAATGATTGCCCGTTTGACAGCAGTGAAGGACTGTGTCTCAACGCAACGGAAATCATCAACAACACAGCATCAGACCAACTTCAACTGATCAAGGAGCATCACGATGCACCAGAGGCCAGACACCCAGGACGAGCAAAAACCCTCAAGTTACTGAAAAGAAATCATCAGTGGCAGGGTATCAGGGCAGACGTGGATAAGTATGTACGGAATTGCCATGTTTGTCAACACAGCAAAGCAACTCATCAAAAGATCCACGGATGGCTCAAACCACTGGAAGTACCTTCACAACCATGGAAAGACCTAAGTATGGATTTTGTGGTGGGACTACCAGAAAGTGAGGGGTATAACGTGGTATGGGTAGTGGTTGATAGGCTGTCGAAGATGAAGCATTTAGTTCCGTGCAGGGACGATACCGACCGGAAGTGGGCGAAATCTTTATACGAAAAGTGTTTAAATTGCATGGCTTACCAGAGGCAATAGTATCGGATAGAGGACCGCAGTATGCCTCGGAATTCGGGAACACGTTTGTGAAAGACTCGGAATCGATCGAAGACTGTCAACAGCGTTTCATCCACAAACGGACAGACACACAGAGCGAATGAACGCCGTTATGGAACAGTACCTCCGAGCCTTTGTTAATTATCAACAGAATGACTGGACGCAGTGGCTATCCATGGCAGAGTTCGCATCAAAAAATCACACGTTGGAAACAACAGAATGTTCACCGTTCTTTGGCGATTATGGATTCCATCCAAGAATGACCTTCGGTCAACATCCAGTTCAAAATGGAAACGATATTAGGGAAGTAAATGCGAATATTCTATCTCAGAAAATGAACGATATTTTCGAACAAATGAAAGCTGAAATGAATCGGGCACAGGCTATTCAAGCGGAACAGGTGGACAAGCATCGCCAAGAGGGAGTGAAGATGAAGGCTGGGGATCCAGTATGGATGGACGCCAGGAATATTGCAACACAACGACCAAGCAAGAAGCTGGACTGGAAACGCCTGGGACCGTACGAAACTATGGAAGTGATCAGCCCGTGGCCCAATCGGCTACGGCTACCCAAGGACCTTCATATTTATCCAGTACAACCAATCTCCCGTTTGAGTAAGGTTGGGGAAGACCCTTTACCAGGGCAAATCGAATTGGCACTGCCTCCAGTTGTCGTGGACGGAGAAGAAGAATACGAAGTGGAAAGTATCGAAGATTCCAGAATATTCCGACACCAATTGCAGTATTTGGTTAAATGTAATGGCAACAATGAAAGAAGCTGGGAACCGGCTGTCAATGTGGACGGACGTCAAGCCATTGATATGTTCCACACAGAACACCCTGGTAAACCGGGATCAACAGCCTCCTAGAAACTCGGCTTGTGGCAGGGGGAGCTACTGGCACGGTGGTGTCGAGTGAGGATCGGAAGAAGAATGTGGATCGATGTAAGATATATGGGAATATGAAGGGGAACAGGTTTTGTTGAAAGGAACCAGGTTTCGGTGGAAGGAATCAGGTTTCGAAGGAAGGAATCAGGTTTCGATGGAAAGAATCAGGTTTTGACAGTTGCGTTGTAAATATGGCGTGATGGTTATGGCGTGGTTTATGGTTTGAAAGGGTGGTGTACATAGTTGGGTGAGGTTTGGATGTATTTTGGAACGAGTGAGCAAAAGTGACGACGGTCGCGTTAGCTGTATATAAGGACGCTGGATTTGCGGAAGATAGGTTGGTTCTTGACTCAATCTCTAGTCTACAAAACAATCAATAGCTTCAGCACCAACCTTTGTTCACTTCTGTGATTCCGGAATTCGAGTCTCTAGTGAGTTACACAGTACCCGCGATCACTGTACCCTCAGTTTGGTATTTATAACCCCTAGAACTCTGAGCCTTGAAACCTCGACACAAGGTTTGGGCAACATATCTGATTAGCAAGACCATTTGGGACGTTGGATTTGTTTTTGCGTCGCAGTTCAGCTGGGAGTAATACGAGAGTGGGATGGTTCAGGTGACTTGACTAGTTGGCAAAACAATTTTGGCCATTGTTAGATTTTGTTTTCTTGTTAGTATATTACCAAAATACAATGTTATAGGCTCAAACTCTGAGAGCACTCCATACATACTCAATTAGGCTGACGACCAGTAACGTTGCTCAGACAATTTATGCAGTGGTCCAACCAAACATTCCAGATGTAAATATTCAGGGCAATTGGATATTGGGATTGTTAGACACCGTCAGATACACCGCTCTCCTCTTGATATAAGATATTATTGTTCAAACGACTTCTACAATTGTTAAACCATTTCACTTCATAGACGTTCACCAATATCTCCACTTGTATATCAAATAACCCTAGCCCATACTCACGATGTCTACCATCAGACCATACTCCTGCAAAGTTGCTTCATCATTGAATATTAAGGTGCCAGAAATTCATATGGTAGGTTCTGTTAGGGGTTTCCCCTTAGCATGCGTATGAAGTACGTCAGGCTTAGTCTCCCAGGCTTACCGTTATTCAAAGATGAATCAGCGGTTAAGAACACACCCCTGAGGATGTCTACTGATGAGTTAGCAGACGGCTCAACATAGCCGGGTGAAATCCCCATAATAGTCTATGCTACAATACTACGTCTCAGCATAGGGAATAGCTACCCAGTGTGGAGACAGTACGCACACTCGATCAGACAGTAATCTTGGGGGTAAAAACCCATAGTACTGGCCAAGGCATGGGACACACCAACCATACTGCCGAAGCAATGTAACTGCCAAGCAGGGGTCTTCGGATCAGCTGTGCGTTACGGATCTGACCAGTGTTATCTTCGTTATCATGCTAATACTGGGACAAACCATACCCGTGCTTAGCTTCATGGATTTGGTTGGACAAGCGATATTATCTTAGTATGCGGGACTTTGCTATCTCTAGAGCTAGAATAAGCAAAGGAGATAAGCTAACTGCGCCCCAGTAGTTGACTCTACCTAAAAGATCAGTGCTTGGATCTAGACTGTCGAACCCCAGCTCTGCCGTGTTTACAACACGATAACTGATAGAGGGCACCCCCTACGGGGAACACGGATAAGACCCGATGACACTAGATACGTGGCAATGTATGGGTTGGCAGCTCATTAAATCATTGATCACTATTCCACTCAATACGAAGAAAGATAACTAATACGAAGTAATGGTCCGATATGTATGTCAGCAACGTCATATCATGCAGGATAACCTTTGGGAACTCCTGGTGGGGGCTTACGCAACCACACGTTGTCAAACGGAACTCTCCACAGCTAACTACCGAGATCGGCTCTGAAGCAACGATCGGATGTTATGTGAACACCCACTACGGTGGACTGAGTGTTATTGAGATAGTACTATACACACACATCATAGAGTACAGAGAAGTACCGTCACCCCTTAGCAGGATGGTTTGACGCGGAAATACTCACCTATAAAAGACCACCTTAAACCCACGAGTTTAAACACAACGATTCAAGCAACAGTCGAACAAACCACAGTCAGAACACAACAGCGGAAAAACCACCTGAAATATTATTAAGTTAATTACCTTAAGAATATTCACCAACAAACTTTTATGTCTATTACAGACGATCAGAAGATTGTTTACGCTCGCATCTTGCACGCCCAAGCAAACACTCGAGCTAAATACGAACACCTCGCACGATACCTTGTTCGTAACAACCTTTGGGTAGAATACTACCACTACTTCCATACCGGTGAACTTCCTTCCCAAGTCGCTTTCGACGAGTCGTCAGAGGATTACCTCCAAGACAGTTACGACTTTTAAAACACACAGGGCCATACTGCAATAGATGCCCGTATTTATACATACAGTACAACGACGTAAACGTGTCACGTTTGAATTTCATATCTTTAGTTTTATTATCGTTATCAAGATACGCCTTTACCACAAGTCGGTACAACAATATCGATAAAACTAAGTCACATCTAGCTGCAGTATCCCCCTAACAGGTTCCGCATCATCTGAAAGTCGAAATATCGGTGGAAAGCAGAAGGCGGTGTCACATACTAATAATCAGCTATCGAGTCGACATTCCAAACAGCCAAAAGTAGGAAACAACGGCCTGAATTGCTTGAGCAATCCAAAGAACATTGCAGCCACTCCTCCAGCAACTGACCTACCTGCCGCCAATATTAGGGGCCTTCCAATCCCTGGGTCAACAACTCTCCAGCAATCTCTCATGTTGCCAGTACCACCAACACAGTACCACTCATCAGCAGTAACGCTATCTCAAATGCATTCATCGTCAATGATGGAGCTGGTGTACAGCCCATTATGCCATAGAACTATCAAACCAGACAAATTGCCACATCAGCGTGTAACATTGTTATCACATTTACGCAAGGCAATAATCCAAAAGTCTGATGTCCCTAAAACCTCTCGCAGGATATTGGCAATTACTGACAATAAGTACCAGGTATTACTCAATCATTCAACACAAACCATTGAGGCTCGTATTCTACCGGGGACACCATTCATGACCGATGAAGCAATTGCCTTTGTAATTGCCTTTACAACTGAGAGAATTGCCAGTACTAAGAAATATTATTGCCAGGAAGTTAATGATTCATGGCAGGATGTAGAAGAGATATACGGTTTCAAGGTTTTATGGTATGCACACAATAAGAAAGCCGCCACATATGAATGTGATTTCAACAATTTTCCGTGTCGCTGACTCAACTCTCCAAATGGATAAAATTGTGCCTCAATTCGGTCCGATCATCAATGATTGGCAAAGCCAGGGCCATAGTCGGATTGCTGTACAACCTTGACAGTTGCTCATGCAATGCTGACAAGCTCTCGACCGTGAGGCATCTCCTGAAGGATGACCAATTCATTTGGATACTTGAGAATTGTAAGAAGTCATATGATGTTCATTGCCGGTATGTTTCCTAGCTATCAATTTTCGAGATTAACATAACAATTTAGGACTTTGCTTCCTCATTCTGCACCAAAGAAATACCTGATTTCCTATATCATTGTTGTTTTGAACGAACCCACAAAAGGGGAGCCCTGACCTGGAGCCAGTTCAATTGGATTCGTGAGACCGTCACGCCAACTCTCATAGTGCTCTCAGCAACTGCACTGCAATGGGCACTAGAAGAGTATGTAAGAACTGAGGGCAAGACTTCCAACAGACACATACAGCTATTGCTGCAGCTTCTATTTTCCCAGGTGAACCACATTCGTAAGTTTATGTTGTTCCATCTACTACGTGTGTTGTACTCACAACTCATGCATTACACGTCAGGCATATGGAGTACTGGAATAGCTTGCCAGGAAAGTAGAATGACTGAGTGAAAATGGGGATCAAGAATAAGTTAAACCGCCTGATCGTTGGAAAGCCATCTCGGCCGGTTACTTCTCCACTGCAAGTGCCTACTCCCAACCTTGCAGCCATCAACCGTTTTTTCGAGGATGACACCGAGGTGGAAGAGAAGGTAATTTACCAACATCTTTCCATGATGCCAGTTGCGAATGACTTTTACGATATTGAAGATGGTTTGGATAATGAACAATACTGTCTCAATAATAAGCATGATGGCTACAACCAATCGCAAGATGGCTATAGATTTTATCAAATTCATGACTAAGATTGCTATATCGTGTATTGTGAGTTAGCAGGGGAATCTCAGGGCAATCATGGGAGTTGGCCACATAATCATCCAACGGTAGATAAACTAGACAACAATGGTGAGCAGCTTCCGAATGAAGAATCTCAGGTGAGCGAGCAGTTAGAGGTGAAGGAGGAGGTAAAGGAGGCAGAGGAGGTGGAAGAGGCAAAGGAGGCAGAGGAGGCAGAGGACAGGGGTGAGGAGACAGATGGTGTGAATAGCTATCAGCAGGAATAGTAATACAATGGAGAAAATTGTTATGGCAATTCTTAGCGTTGTTATGTGGCATAGAAAGTGCAATTGAACCATATATCATCCAAATCTGCGGAAATGACAATGTCAATTTTGAAGAAGAACAATGCAATTGGAAGCAACGATACATAAGTTCATGCTCATCGAATGCAGCATTTGTTAGCAGCGACTGACATGAAGTGCGATATATATTGAGCGGCGTATAGAGTTGCTATATCAATTGACCTTGTTGTATGGTACATGACATAGAGATGTGAAATGGCAATGATGGCAGAGTGTGTATGGAGCAACGTACGAAGTTGTATACTCATTCAAGTCAATTGGATAGTAAGTTACATACCACACAGGCAGCGTAATGCAATGTGTAATTACCTGCTCAATATCCATTGGCGATGGTTATCAACCTGCACGAATTGAATTAGTGTTGCGATGATGTGTCACTTAATTGGGATGGCAATATCACGAGTTGCTGCTGCAACCAGGACTGCAGTTGCAAGCACTAAGCTGATGACACTCACCTACATAAGGGTGCAGTTGCATTAGAAGCGTTGGGAGCATTGGGTGCCTACATAGACACCCAATGCAACTCGGATATTTTGCTGATGTATTTGCATAGATTGTATAGAAAATCAAGCAACTATTCAACAGAGTTAAAATAGTGAAGTGAAAACAACTGATATGTAAATGATATTTATAAAAGGAAAGAAAAGTGAGGACAACTGACATGTAAGAGTTTTATAGAAGCGAAACAAAGACAATTGATATGTAAAATAAATTTATAAAAGGAAAGCAAGGCTGATATGCAAAAGACATTTATAGAAGGTAAGTGAGAACAACTGACTTGTAAAGGAGATTTATAAAAGCAAAGTAAAGCTAACTGACTTGTAAAAGAAATAGAAACAAAGCAAAGACAACAGATATGTAAATGATATTTATAAAAGAAAAACAAAGCAAAGACAACTTATAAAGAGTTGTGTAGAAGCGAAGTGAATGAGTAGCACTTATCTTCTTTATTTATTTTTTATAGGCCAAGCTATTTAATTTACATAATTTCGGTTGTCCCATTCATGGAACCACCCTGTCCTTAGATGGTACAGCCCCATCCATGGATGGGCGGCTGTCACGAATGGGTCACAACAACTCCCTCTCTCTACTCTGCTGGGAGAGGTACCAACGCTGAACGGACTCGAATCGGGGAGCTACCAACGATAGGTTGGTTGGTTCATACTACCACGCCGTTGTAGCTCAGTTAATGGAAACAGGTTTCAACCATGATGAACCTATTAGTTTACCAAGTGCTTAGTACGTTGCTCGTCTGACGGTGGTTAATGTCGAGCCGTGAGCCATTGCAGTATCTTCTATGTATAAATATATCTATCAGAATAATGCAATCAAAAATCGTTATACGATGAGAGTGTTCGGGTGTGCATTCAAAGCTCTTGCCTGACAAAGTACTCTGAATGTTGCTTGGCTTATTGGCGTGACTTCCTCTAACTACTCTACACCCCCTCATCTCTTGCTCCAATTTTAACTCACTCTCCGTTTCAAAGAAATTTCTATTCATTTTACTGCTGCTTTTTGCTATCTTTGGTATAATATATCACGATTGTAACCTCCTGACACACGAACTATGGGCCGCTTTAAGAAGTCATCTAAGCATAATTCTGTACAACCCAAGGTCGACCCGGACGTTACCAGTACGCCAGGACCAAAGGAGGAACAGACTCCGAAAGCCTTTAACTGCCAGGAAACTCTACGTCGGGAGGTTGAAAGAAAAGATGACGAGATTCATCCGGAGGATAATCCACGAACACCACATCCGGATGAACTTCCACCTCGAGCTCCGCCCTCGTCGTCACAGGAGTATTTGCGTCTACGAGAAGATGATAAATCAAACGAAGAGCAGTCTCTACCAGTACCAGTCCTCAAGCACCCCAGCCGTCTATGTCTGAAGCTCCGGAGGAAAGAGGGCCTAAATAATCCGACCAATGAACATTTTCCAAATCCGAATGAACTTTCGACTCCGGACACACGGTTTAGACCAGGTCTGGGGGAGTATTTGCGTCAGAGAGAAGAAGATAAACAATGGAAAATAGCTGCTGAGGCTGCTGCTGAGGCTACACATCCTTCCAGGGAGCCAATTTCGTACGCCGACGCTGTGACTCGATCATTGGCTCGAGGGTCTGGTCATCTTTTGACTCCTATATCTCGAAGCGCTTCCCACATTGGAGAGGCTGAACAGGCTGCGAAAATTCTCACCACTTTAGGATCAGCCATTTGCACTATGCCTGCGGATGATGAGTTCTTAATCCCATTACCATCTAGAGAGAAACGATCCCATCAGCCCTCGGCGTCTAACTCCAGGCCTTCCAATAACCAGGTAGAGACCTCAGTAAAGCAGCAAGGTCTGCAGCAAACAGTTAGTCATGGTAGTGAATCGAACGCCACGACGGGATGGGAATATTTGCACCAAAATCACTCAGTGGGCCAAATAACACCTAGTTCCGATGATTCCACTAACAGCAACAAAAAAAAGAGCAAGAGCCCTGACTGGATGCAGCTTCCGAAAGGATTCGATGCTACGGATATTGATGAAGATTGGGAATTCCTCAAATCGTCGCTGAACAGCAATGCTGGCTACATGAAACGGCAACAGATTCACAGAATCCCTGAACCAACTCAGATCGTCGGCCCTATGGGAAAACGCCAAAACCATCAAGCAGCTACATCGGATGCACAGATTGGGCCACAGATGCAACCTACTTCTAAGATTCGTTTCGGTGACGCTACATGGATTAGACCTAATAAGGAAGTATCTGCCATAGGTTTACAGATTCGTGAAGCCATTTCACATCCAATGCTTCGGCATAGATACGAACGACTTGAAGAAAATCCCCTTCTAGGTCTATCTCGCACCGAATATGAACAGTCGTTGCCGGAGATAAGCAGAGAGCCGGTGACTACTAATCCTGCAGGAATCGCCTTTGGGGATTTTGAAGGGAGTCTCCATCCAAATTAGGATGTATCTGCCGCAGATCAGCTGGTTCCTGAAGCCATGCCAGATCTAATGCTTCAGCATAGATCCGTGAATGAACAGTCATTGTCGGAAACAAGCAGAGAGCGGGCTACTATAACTCTTTCAGGGAGTTCCGTTGAGGATATGGAGTAGATACTTGTTTTAAATCGGAGCTACGCCAGATCGAATATTACACGCAAACTGTGGTTGGATTCTTGGAAGTGTGTTACATTTCCTGTGGGATATGACGTCGTGTTATTTATTACATGTGTTAGAGTTTGTTAGTTCCATTCACATTATCGTATTATATTCGCTAGTCAAGTAGTGGTGGTGATTACTGACTTTTGTTGTTTTGATTTGGAGGGTGGACGCTTTACACTGGACCGAGCTGAGCAAACCTGAGGAATGGCTTCAATTGTTGACTTTTTTGCTCTTTTTTATAAATAGTTTGTGTCGATGACACAGGAACAATGATTTTGTAATTTTTCAATTATGAATGAGTATTGCGTTAGAATAGCCAAGATTTTGGCATCCGGTTCTTAAACCGTTCTTTTCATGTAAGGTACACACTTTATCCGGAAATTAAAAAATGACGCGCTATTTTTAATTTCCGGATTTCTTGTTGTATACAGTAATTTTCTAACGCTAACCATATCGGGGGCGTACCTCTTATTCGAGTGAATGCTGTATAAGGATTGGTTGTTGGTGGTATCGCCGGCCATTGCAGAACTGCGTGTATGAAGTATAGCTACAATTTGAAGAATGAGTTTCCAGTATTCACATTATTTGGGGTTATTAAGAATGCATTGAGTGGCACTGTTTACGCACCTACGGCCAAAATACTGTTGAGCTCTATTCGCCCCAGTCTCCGGCCTTAAGAATATTTCCCATCCGTCATGTACGCGTTTGTGGCCAACTAGATATAACAGACTGCGATTTATCCTTTCCTTATCCAACTCATTGATGTTCAGCTATTAGAAAAACGTTCATTGAACCACCGTGAGTGCCTGTTCCCAACCGAGTGGTATAAATTTCCATAAATGCATCCCTATGAGAATGTCCAATATCAAAAGTTTGCCAGAATTTGCAATGGCCAGAAAGTGAACACCGCGATCCTATAAACACACGAGTCAAATTTTGCGGCTGTGACAGATATTGTGAGGGTAATATGAAATACCTACGGCTATTAAATTGGATTGAGAAGCGATAGTCGTTTCGAGGGTACGTTGGCTGGCACTCCTTCACAGACGCTGATGTGAACAACGCCAAGCTTCTACATTTAAATGCATTTTTCATTTCGGATTCAGACACAAACTCTCTCACTCATCCACAACATCATCTCTCAGAGCAGGATTGGTATCTCCAATTGCTCTCTTTGCTGCTTTTGCTACTTCTGCCAGAGTACGAGTCTTCTTCGATCACACTTTCACCTCCTTTGAATTTTCAAGATGCGTTACTTCAGCAAGCTCTTTTCTTTGTCTTTCCTGGCTATTGTACACACCAAAAATGTCCCTGCTAACCGTCTATCTATCGATTCTCATCCGACCATTCCTGCCATGAGCAACAACAAACCGTTTTACGCGGCAGGGGACTTTCTTGAGCTAGCTCAAATTGGGCTATTGGGTTCAGCTACTGGGAATGAGGGTCATTCTAGCAACAAAGGTTCACTATTTATACACTTAGCAATGAATCATGTTGATGTTAACACTTTTATAGCATTGTTTGAACGGAATCCGGCCATCAGTGGAGATGAATTACCCCTGAGAGAATCCAAGGAAATCCCGAACTACAACTACGCAGGACAACATGCCGCCCAAGCACCATTGATTGTGCCACCGGAAGTAGTACCTATTGTCAAAATCGAGTCGGTTGCCATTGCCATTGACACATCTATTCAGGAACCGACTGCTGCCAGTACTCTATTCACGATTACCTCTGCGGCCATCCCCACTAAGAGTAACCATTTCCCACCCGGACAGCAATGCGTTCAGATTAGCGATGGGCAAATTCAGTGTTCTACTATCGACGATCCACCAACATTGCTTCCTCCAGGTGCAGATAATCCTGTCTGCCATCAGATTAGTGACGGTCAGGTTCAATGTCAAACCACAGGCGCTCTCCCTACGTATTTATACCAGCACCAGGCTTCAATGGCCACAGCAGTTGATAATGGGAATACTCTTCAGAATATTCTGTATGTCCGGGAAGCACCAAATGTCAGCAACTCACCTAGGGTTAAAATCCTGGGTTTCATTTGGCTCGGTGTCTGTATTCTTTTGGGTACGGTTTTGCTTATGTCCTGAATCATTGTTGTATGATCAGTCGAAGAAGTGTTCAAAGTAGGAATAGCTGGGACTGGGACTCTTATTAGGCTTGTCAAAGTGATATCAAAGTTGAGTCTACGGTTAAAACTGTGTATTAGTATGTTTATGGTGGTGTTATTGTACATTTGGGATGGATCGTGTTGAATTGAATAGGGTGGAATACTAGAATCGAACCGACTGTAACCACATTCATTTTCAACGTTGTTTTTATCCATCCCAAGTCAAAGATTCAACCGTCAACGCACTCAACCGGTCATTCGTTTCAAAAAGTACAATCGATATCAGCTTTCTTGTGACTAGGCGGAACGAACGTTCGGTTTAAGACAACAGCAGTGGCATCTCAGGCTTTATTTCTTGTGGCAGTATATATAATCTATGGTTCGTATTATGCCCATCGCGAGTACGTTACATTGACATCACTTATTAATTAGTACATATAAATCGTCAGTTCAGGGATATCTTCATGGTTCGAAGGGTTATTCGTGATCCAACCTTAGTGCTGAATATTCTAAAGTCATTTAAAGCACCGAAACCGGGGTTTTGGCTGACGTGGACGCCTATACACATACACACACAGACAGACGAAGTCGTAGTCTGTAGTGGAAAGCAAGATTGATAGGTCAATTTACGCACGTACCACCAGCTGGTCTGTACTTGTGTACATCCCTCCTGAACAACTCGAAATATTTCTCGAAGCAAAGATTGTCTAAAAGAAAATCCACTTTGTCATCAGCCTCGAGTCTGTGGATATTCAATTCCATGACAATCCCAGAAAACATCGAAAAGATGAAAAAATGGAAAAAAAACGCCGCAAATGTTACACATGATCCTGCGGCTATAGTCCTTTGCATGTGTGCCTAGTTGAGCTGCTTGGTCAAGTCCTCATTTTGCTTTTTTAGTGCTCGGATTTCTCTCTTTCTCTTCAATCATGACTAGCATGTAGTTCCGCAGTCCGAGGCTATAGGAATAAGTAAAATACTAAAGTGTAATGTTCGAAAACGGGAGAGTCAAAGATGATGTTGGTGAAGATGATGTTGATTGATGGTTAGAGAGATGAGGCTCTTCAGCTAATGCACAAATAAGTTGCGGCTCTACGAAATCCATTGGCGCTTAGCCTGTGGAACTGCCACCGTTACGAATAGAATGCTGAGAACAGGCTGTAGCACAATAAATTTTCAAGGCAATATCAAATTTAATATAGAGGGAAAAAAGAGTTGAGAAAAGTGATAAATAGATTTATACAACCACAAAGAAAAGGATTGAACAAATTCCCCGTACACTAGAACAGTTAGTTTAGCAGTCGTACTGTTTACTGAACCTGGGTGGGCTTTCGTACCTCCCCTGTTGAAGAGTTTGGGTCTCTCCATATATGCCAGAGTAGTGTCGAAGAGACCTTTGCCACTTTATCTTGGGTGGGTCAGAGCAAAGAGCTACCTCGATAACCTGCTTACGAAGGGTTGATGGTGGTCCATTATGGACTACCGAATGGCTGAAGATCCAATGATGGATAAGGAATAAGAGGTAGACTACGTCTGGGTGTACAAGGATGGCGAGGGTGATCTTAGTATAGTCTTTGGTGGTCGTAACTAGAAGGTTCTTCAATGACAAGTTGGATCACCTACTGGAGCGCGGGAGGAGTATAAGGAAGGAAGTGACAGTGGTCATGAACTTAAGGAATGGCTGTATCTTTGCTAGAAAAGTTGCCAAAGTAGAGGATCCAAGATATATCATATGATAGTTCAATGAGATGCTAGATGAGGAGCTGAAGCTGTGCTGGTGAGCGGTACTACAATCGATGCTCATATCACCATATCTATCTCAAATATCGATGGATTCGTAGAGACTAAGTCAGTACCCTAAGCGGCCAGGCCCGACCGATCTGCATTAAGCCTCGGCGTATAGTGTTCTGGTATTGAATCAATCTTCAAGGAGCAATTCTCTCTAGTTCTCGTGCGATTAGGTTTATTGCCAAGATCTTTCCAATAGCCTACCTGGTTACCGGGCCGAGTAACGTACTTGTATAGAATACGTTTTATACCTGTTACTTAGTAGTACTAAATACTCATTTCGGTATTTTCTCGAAACTTTCTTCTCCATGAATGGTCTTTTAACTATCAGCCGTAAAGCATCTGGACATATTTGTGCAGAGTATTTTATACGTCAATTGAAAAAATGTAGGACCAGAGATATTGAACATGAAATGTAAATTGAATGCAGGTATATAGTATCGAAACCAAATATAGGCTCCTAGATCCGAACTAGGGTCTGGCGCCCTGTTCCCGTCAAATAACAAAACATTTGGGACATTGTGCTCTCGCTCTCTCAGAGCCACTTAGCCTAGGAATTCATCCGGAGTGAAAGTCAGACGGTAACTCCGGATTATCTGAGTCTCGTGGAACACTCTGAGCCAAACTGTGACAATGGAGACCACAAGAATTGCTCCCAGAATTGCACCGCCTATCATCCACATCTCATTTGTAGTAACGACCCAATTCCAGTGGCGACTGTCGTCGAACAAAATATCCACTGAAGGTGTACGAGATGGGCGGATGTTGGTGATGGTGGTAGTCGTCGACTTTGGACTGGTGTCGCCGATGAAAGTAAAAACATGCGATGTTTCTTGCGAGGATTCGGTATAAACATGTTTTATTACAGTCGACACCTTAGAAATCGTCATAGTTTGACCACCTGAAGTTGGCTGGGGAGAAATGGCCATAGAATTGCGTGAAATGGCGAATCCTTTAGATGGGAGGACATTAGGTTTTACTACCGAGACATCTGTAAATGTTATTAGAGCCATTTTAAGGTCACAAGATTGATGCATACCTCTTTCGTATATTTCCCCTGCGCCACCACCGATTGCTTCTCGTGGCGTCAGTGACGGTTCAACGGCAGAACAGATCAACTTCTCGTCGTGAGAGACAAACTGATTACTCGAAGTAGTCCATAAAAACATCAGCATGACAATGAAGAGGGTTCGAATTGGCGGAAATATGGGACGGCGATATTTCTGGGCAGTAGTTAACTGCAGCTTCCGTTCGAGTAGCCGCATGATGTTAGTATGTTGGTTGAAGCCGTAGTTTGTATAGAGTACTGGGATTGAATAATAGCAGGAGATGGTACCGTGAGGTCGGTTTGGGTCTTGGCGTAGTGGAGAATTTGTATTGACCCCCCCCTAATAGACTCCCCAAACAGACCCCAAGCTCAACCTATCCAATAAATACAAAAAAATCGAATAGAAGGGGCGGTCTATATCTACCTCGTCTTAAGTGCGCAAATGCTCTATTCGAAATTCTTAGAAAATGTGTTTTGTAGAGAAAATGGCGTTCCGGTTCGCTGCAACAGGCGACGTGCCGTGGCAAATCCTCCAGCAGGTACTACTAGTAGTATCTATCCCCACACCGTCTCTGATCTCCTTCATCACCAACAAAAACTCTCATCACCTGTAATACCCACCTTCGTCCATTGCTTCTTTTTGCTATTTTGCATCGCTTTCTTCAATTGACGCCTACTCGTAAAAAACAACAATATGCGTTTCATTACTTCCGTATCCACCTTGGGTTTGCTTGTTTCAAGCTGTCAAAAATCTCTAGCTGCCGACATGACAACATTCTTATCCGGCATTTCCACAAAGTCGTCTGTATCCGGTGTTGTAGGCAGCGATATCCTCTCAAAGATTGGATGGTACGAGTCTTCCAGCACAGTCACCACGACTTTCATCACGGTTTTACGCACGCCACCAACTAACTCCAGCAACGTAACTTCATCTCTAACATTACCTGCAATCACAAGCGTCGATCCTACTTCCCTTGACATCAACGGCAGTTCATCTCGATCAGTTCCGAGCCCATCAGGCAATCCGAATATACTACCATCAATTACTTTGACTGGAGCCTCAACTGTGATCACGAGTGGTATCAAAAACGGATCGAACCCAACAACGTCTCCCACACAGGCTAGGCCTATATACGGGAACCAGACCACCGGTGCGACCTACATGTCGACCCCTAATACCAACTCTCCACCCTTCAACCCCAAAATATCAAGTCCAGATAATATTTCCGACAGCTTTACCTTTGTGGGTGGAAGTGGAACAACTATGCCCACTAACAATTCTCCTACGATAACTGCACCTGCAGGAGAGGTAGCCTCGCTAGCACACAGGGTCAACGCTGATGGAAAGCATGCTATGGCTTTTTGGGTGGCTATCTCTGCAGTTTTTATTATGGAAGTGGGTGCGAACTTACCAAGTTGGGTCTGAATTGGGCGTTTGGCCACGTAAATTGGGGTGTTCAAGCTATTCTTATGGAGTTGGGTACAAAGGATATTACTGGGGCGTAGGGATCAGTTTTATGGCGTTATTTCTCTGGCGAATGGTTCTTTGATTGTCTTTGTTGCTGGTGTTAGGATGTGGTTTTTTTTGATGCTCTCCTTGTTTATTGGTCCTCTATTGAGCCTTACAAATTCTGTGTACAGATAGTTGATTCTCTTTAACTGATGTACTCTCGTATGTTAGTATACATTCTTTTCGTAAAGAAGAAACAGAATGTTAGATTTAATGTAATGGATATTTGCATTGCAGCCCTCGTTGTCCCACATTAATAGCAGCATTTGATGTGATTTAGCCTACGTTTAAATCATACCTCCCAAGTGCTCTCGTCGGCCAGATTTTCTCCCTTCGGTTGCCAAGCGAGGTAAAAGTCTGGGCATAAGAGCACCGCCCAATATCTCCCCTAAAAATCCAACCGGAACCAGCCTTCAATCCTGCATCCACCCATCACTTGCACTATTAACAATTTCTTTGGCTCCATCCTTCAACGAAACAACCACCATCAATATGCTCTCCTTGTTTATCACTTCCTGTATAATGTCGCTGATGATTCTATCGTTTTCGATGATGGTGTCATCATCCAGGCTTGACCCAGGCATAAAATCTGGAAGAACAAAAGCATATCATGTCACAACTTCTGGTACAAATTCTTATCTGCTGTGGGCTTTGACGCCTCTGAATATCTACTGAATAATCCTATAGTTGATCCCATGTGTACCTCGGATGGACTTTTATCAAAACGAGACAATTTCGACGAATGGTTCACTGCTTTCCAAAAATCGATTTCTCTTGCAACAAAACCGGCAAAATATAAGTCAGCAAAAAAAGTCACTCCACATCATGATGAAATCCCTTTAATCAAGTTTGCCCAAAATGCCGGTTACACGTCTGCAGCGGTTGCGGTGCCATCACTGCTACAGCCTACTTTAGAAACTCCACTCGGTGCATCACCTTTGGTCCTTAGTGTTCCTAATGCTTTACGACTGAAACGCGGAACCGAAATTTCTGATGCGTACTTTGAAGAGTTACTTCAACCATGGGAGAATCTCTACTATTATTTGATGTATTCCCAATGGAGTGAATGGACCCCGGTACGCGACGTGGAGCTCTTGGATAAATATTTTAATTGGTGTCACGGGAAGGTAGGACCTGCAAAGAGGCAAACAAAGGTTAAATCGGCTGCAAACATTTGTTTCCTCCGGCGAAAACCTGCTAGTATGCCAAAGGGTCTATATCCCCACAAACTCCACACCATCTCAGATATGAACGAAGTGTATCTCGAAGAGTTGTACGACGCATGGCTTGAAATCAGATTCTTCATACCGAGTTTCACTTGGGACGATATGATGCCGAACAATGACTTTGAGAAAATCGAGGAATTTTTTAATTGGTTTGAAATGGCCTACAACGCCCGGGCCAAGAGAAGAGAAATAGATTTGCAAAAGAAATTGAAATCGACTGAAGGCTTTAAAATCCAACGGGAACGGTCTGAGGATTCTGAGAACGAATTGAAATATTCGGCACGGTCAGGTAATTTTAAATCCTGCCCGAGAGAATATGTTGTGTGATTTAGGCTAATTACATTTTCAGCTTCAGTTCCGGTGTTAAAATATGAACCCTCGATAGACAAGGATGAGAGTGACGATGCTACTCAGGTCAACACCGCCCAAGCATTCCTGTTTTGCCTTGTCACATATGTTTTGGGTCATGCTATTGCTGCTATTATTTAAATGACGGCCTATTTTTTTCTACCGCAGGGTTAGCTTCGGCACAGGGAGGTTGTTATTGGCTTATCGCCATTCATGGGATTTGATGTTTGAGTGTTGAAAGAAAGACGTTTAGCAGTGTTGGTTTACACCTGAGTTATGTTATCCTTCATTATATCGGAGTCTGAACGTTGAATACGTTATTGTATGGAGTACAACAGATTACTTTAACCAACTAATATATGTTCCGACCCGTTGGCGAACCCACCAGTTCGCGAACTGGTGTGACCGGTTCGCGATATTTTGTCCCATTCGCAAACTGGACAAGAGGTTCGCGAACTGGCCAATTTATGCGAACCCAAGTTGTCACAAGTTATAGGAGTAAACATGTTGGCTAGTTCAACAACCTCCTGGCCTGTGAATTTCAAGTTCAACTCTTCGAGCATCCTTGAATCTAGCATGAAGCCACAGCCGAGCCCTTATCAAGTCACCACCACTGCGCATCATATAACTTCACACAGTCATCTTTGTGCTTCTTCTATATGGCATGACTCTTGATTTTAGCCTGCAAGTGTACATTTGTACAAGATAGAGCATTAGAAATAGATAGTAGGTACTATGCGTGAAGTCCAGAATCAATACTATTCTAATTATCTACTGTGCACTTGAACTACTATTTGGGCACTGTGGTGTTAAGTAGATTTCTAACAAGAGAAATACCATTCCTAGACTGACTTTGCAGGATTAAATATTCACTGGTACCTAGTATTTTTGTGAGGTTGTGTTCTAGTCCAGTCACGGAGGATGTCCCTCCGCGGAGAGACCGGTCCATTCACGGAGTCCCACCCTCAGTGACTGGACTGGTTCATTCGCGGAGTGCACCCCTGCACCCCACCTCCGTGACTGGACTGGACTGGTTCATTCGCGGAGCATACATACAAAGTGCTAATTATACTCAACGTCGTGGTGCAACTACAATTCCACTGTGCTCCATATCCTGACATGGAACCAGCTCTTCTTGCTCGTTGCCCTTTTCCTCTACATCATCCTCTTCCTCCTCCTCTTCCTCCTCCTCCTTGTCCACATCCTTGTATTCCTCGAGAACCTCTCCTTCCTCAATATCCAATTCTGTCAAATCTCTTTCGTTGTTTTCCTCTGCGACCTTGTTGACATCATCAACAGAATATGGAGTGCAGTATGTTTGTGTTGTTGCCTCTCCTTGTGTATTTGCACCAAGCAAAACCGTACGAGTTGCTTTTAGGTTTTTTCAGGCTTTCACCGGCATGAAAGCAAATACAGAAGGTGTCAAACTGGGGCTGACTTTGAAAGCGCAGCAAACTTTCAGGTTTTCCAGCAGCTATCACTGCGTTTTTCCTTTCGCGCAGATATACTTTCATGGTTTCTTTTGCAGACGAGGCTGCAGCGCTACACTCAAGGTTATCTGGCACAATAAACTCAAGATTTTGTATCCAACTGGGAGATCTGCTGTCCCCACGAGTTCAAGTATCGCCATTTACCCAGTACCATTGATTAGAACCCTCAACACCATGGCTGTTGGACATTGTGAGATTCTCAGGCTCAGGCTGCAGATGCAGGTCACGAAGTTGGTCACAGGGATAAGCTTTCATGTAAAAGTCAATCGACATCATGATTGTGGTTGAACAAACTAAGAGTTAGACTCAAAATTTCGCCAGCCAGCTCCTAACTACAAGTGTAGTGTGACGGTACCCATACCATTGAGGATCATTTGTAGAAGTATGAAAGTACGACTCTGTAGCCTCAGGCTAAGAATCTCATGATAGCCAACAGGTATGGTGTTGAGGATTCCAATCGATGGTATTGAGTTCATGGCGATACTTGGACTCATGGGGTGAGCAGATGTCCGAGTCAGATTTTTGAGCGGAATCTGCTGCTCGATTTCCATGGATTCCATGTATATAAATGAGTGTGAGTATTTGAGATCGACCGCCTGAATGGTTTCAAAGATGGTCATGGTGATGGTGATAGTGATGGCCCCGAGACTGTCAGTAATACCGATGCACTCTAAGCCAAGCTCACATGTAGAGTTAAACTCACTGCTGGCTTCGAATGCTGGCCAGAGCTTCCGGCGTCTTGGCTAGTAGCCAAACCTTGAGTTTACCAACCTTGACTATACTGCTACGAAAGCCTCGTCTGCCTAAAATAAGGAAAGCCTGAAAGTTGGCTCTAAAAGAAAAGCAAAATGGTGCAAAAGAAAAATCGTAGTGAAAGAAGAGTCATTGAGCAAGGTGGAACGGTGCGAAAGGAAAATCGCAGCAAAAATACATTGAAAGCAGCCAAAAGCGGGAAAGTATGTTGTGCTTTTATGAACTTTGAAAGTACATTGGGATTTCGTGATGATGTACATAGTTGGGCTGGGCTGAATGCAATTGCGTTGATTAAATTCAGCTACATATGGCCAGCTGAGTGTGTATACATGCGTGGGCATATATGCGTGCAGAGCATTCACCGAGTGTATACTCGGTGAATGGACCAGTCCATTCACGGAGGTGGGGTGCAGGGGTACACTCCGCAAATGAACCACTCCAGTCACTGAGGGTGGGACTCCGTGAATGGACCGGTCCCTCCGCGGAGGGACATC
>WHVE01000278.1:0-153386 GCA_015178995.1 Trichophaea hybrida
AATCACAGAAGTGAACAAAGGTTGGTGCCGAAGCTATTGATTGTTTTGTAGACTAGAGAACGAGTGAAGAACAAACCTATCCTCCGCAAATCCAGCATCCTTATATACAGTTAACGCGACCGTCGTCACCTTTGCTCACTCGTTCCAAAATACATCCTAACTCCACCCAACTATGTACGCAACCCTTTCATCCTGCGGCATACATCATAACCATCACGCCATATTTACAACGCAACCAACAAAACCTGATTCCTTCCAACAAAACCTGATTCCAATCGACAAAACCTGATTCCTTCCAACACAACCTGATTCCTTCTATCGAAACCTGTTTTCCTTCGTATTCCCTTTCCCCTTCATGGATCCTTATTCCTTCTTCGATTCTCACTCGGCACAACCGTGACAATAGCTCCCCATCCCACATGCTAAGTTCCTACGAAGCTGTTGATCCGGGCTTGCCAGGTTGTTCCGCATGAAAAACATCGATTGCTTGAAGCCCATCCACGTTAACCGCCGGTTCCCAGCTTTGTTCATCATAGCCTTTCCACTTGACCAAATACTGCAATTGTCGTCGAAACACCCTCGAGTCGTCGATACGTTCCACTTCGTATTCTTCTTCTCCGTCCACGATAACCGCAGGTGGTGCCGATTCGACTTGTCCTGGCAAGGGATCTTCCGATACTTTGGTTAGGCGGGAGATTGGTTGTACTGGATGAATGTGGAGGTCCTTTGGTAATTGTAATCGATAAGCCCACGGGCTGATAACTTCCGTAATATCGTATGGTCCCAGGCGTTTCCAGTCAAGCTTCTTGCTGGATCGTTGTGTTATAATATTCCTGGCGTCCATCCAGACTCGATCTCCAACCTCCATCTGCACTCCCTCTCGTCGATGCTTGTCTGCTTGTTCCGCTTGAATATCTTGTGCTCGAGTCATTTCAGCCTTCATCTGTTGAAAGATATCGTTCATTTTCTGGGAGAAGGTATTGCGTTTAGTTCCCTGATATCGTTCCCATTCTGAATCGGATGTTGGCTAAAGGTCATTCTTGGATGGAATCCGTAATTACTGAAGAACGGTGAGCATCCTGTTGTTTCCAAGGCGTGATTGTTCGACGCAATTCTGCCATTGATAGCCACTGTGTCCAGTCGTTCTGTTGATAATTGACGAAGGCCCTGAGATACTGTTCCATAATGGCGTTCATTCGTTCCGTTTGTCCATCTGTCTGTGGGTGAAACGCGGTTGACAGCCTTCGTTCGATCCCAAGTCTTTCACAAACGTGTCTCCAGAATTCTGACGCGAATTGGGGTCCTCTGTCTGATACTATGGTATCCGGTAAACCATGTAACTTGAACACCTCTCGTAGAAACATCTCGCCCAGCTTCTTGCCGTCTGTATCGTCCCGACATGGCACTAAATGTTTCATTTTGATAACCTGTCAACCACTACCCATATGGCGTTGTACCCCTCGCTTTCCGGTAGTCCCACCACGAAATCCATACTCAGATCCTTCCATGGTTGTTGCGGTACTTCCAGTGGTTTGAGCCATCCGTGGACCTTCTGGTGGATTGCTTTGCTGCGTTGACACACGTGGCAGTTTCGTACGTACCTGTCCACGTCCTTCCTCATACCTGGCCATTGATTATTTCTTTTGAGGAGTTCGAGGGTTTTTGCTCGTCCTGGATGTCCTGCTGCCGGTGTATCATGATGGTCCTGTATCAGTTGTAGCTTGTCCGAATCGTTTTTGACGTCCGTTGCGTTGAGACACAGTCCTTCGCTGCTATCGAGTGGGCAGTCCTTGCATACATTTTGAATCCAGTTCCACAATTCCTTTGGATCGACTTCGTCCTGATTCACCACTTCTGCGAATGCTATCACCAGTCCTTGTTGTATTCGTTTGTCGAGATTCTCCGTTTTGAGCACGATTTGTTGGGTTTTTTCTGCCCCCCCCTTCGGAGGAATGTCTCCTGGCATTCTGGTGAGTGCATCGGGCTTTTGACCTTGCTTTCCTGGGCGGTATATAATCTTAAATTTGAATCTCGACAGGAATTCGGACCATCTGGTTTGTCTTCTATTGAGTAACTTTGACGTCATGAAGTATTCGAGATTCTTGTGGTCCGTCAGTATCTTAATAGGATGTACTGACCCTTCGCATTCTGGTCTCCACTGTTCCAGACTTTTAACTATAGCTCCCAGCTCTTGATCGTAAATCTCGTAATTTTCTTCTGCCGTGTGTGTTTCTTCGAAAAGAACGCTACCGGATGAAGGATTCCTTGATCATCGTACTGGGATAATACTCCTGCAGACACATAGCTCGAGGCATCCGTTTCCAAAACGATTTCTTTCTCATAGTCGAAGTGTGCTAGAACTGGTGCTGTTGTAAACGCTTCTTTTAGCTCCGCAAAGGCTCGTTTCTGATCGGATCCCCAGTGAAATGGTACCAGCTTTTTCGTTAGCTTTGTTAACGGTTGGACCACCCTACTGTAGTTTCTGATGAATCTTCGATAAAAATTGGCGAATCCTAAAAACGCTTGAACTTCTTTGAGCTTGCCAGGTGCTTCCCATTCCTTCACCGCTGTTACTTTTTCTGGATCCATTCTAATCCCGTTTACTCCAACTATTAATCCCAGGTACTTCACCTCCTGTTGATGAAACTCGCATTTTTCCGCTTTCAGATACAGACCGGCTTCCTTAAGCGTTGTCATTATTGCTCTGACGTGTTCCTTGTGTTCCTTTAAATTGTCACTGTAGATTAGGATGTCGTCCAGGAATGCCGTACAAAAGATGTCCAGAAAGGGGCGAAGAGTATCGTTGATAAATTCCTGAAAGCTGGCTGGTGCATTGGTGAGTCCGAAGGGCATAACGAGGGATTCGAACAGGCCATAACGGGTCCTAAACGCCGTTTTCCATTCGTCTCCTTCTGCTATTCGAATCATATTGTAGGCATCTCGGACATCTAACTTGGTGTACCACTTGGCTTTTGACAATCTCAACAAGGTTTCCTGGATTAACGGTAATGGGTATCGATTTTTTATGGTTCCTTCGTTGAGTCCTCGATAGTCCACACATAATCGTAATCCTCCATTCGGTTTAGGTGCGAATAACACCGGTGCTCCGCATGGTGATGATGACGATCTGATGAATCCCTTTGACAAATTCTTTTCAATCCACTCTTTCAGGACCTGCAGTTCTTCTCTTGACAGGCTGTATATTGGTCCAAAGGGTGGTGTGAATCCGTCTTGGAGTGTAATCTTATGATCGTACGGTCTGTGTGGTGGTAGCCTTTCAGCGATAACCTTGTCAAAAAGGGGAAGAAACTCATGATATTCCTTGGGAATTAACTGTTCCAGCGGTTTTTCTTGAAGGTCCTTGATTTCAAGGGCCTTGTTGATTTCATATAAGGTTACCGCGTACACCTTGAGTTTCTCCTTTTTATTTCGTCTCATAAATGGGGCTGCTGCTATGGCGCATATGTCCAGTTTTGCTCCCTCAGATTCCGTTGTTTCCATATGATTTCCCCATACCCATACGCTTGAATGATGTTGACAGTGCTTCTGGCAGTAATCGCTTTCGAATCCTATTCTTTTCTTTTGGAATTTGACTGTAACATCGTGGAGTTGTAGCCATGGTAGTCCAAGTACGATTGGATAGTGTCCGAGTTTCGTAACGAATGCTGGTAATTGCTCCTGATGTCCGCGTATGCCTAAGCTCAATTTAGCCATAGTGGTGATGGTTCCTGATTCGATGGGCCTTCCATCTATAACTTCCAATTCTCTTGATTCTTTTAATTCTCTCTGTTGTAACTGATGATGGCGGACGAAATCTTTGTCAATAAATGCTATTCCAGTAGCTCCGCAGTCTATCAAAGCGTGGGTATCAATGATCTTATCTTCTATTTTCAGCGAGCATTTCACAACGAGATGTTTGCTTTCCATAGAAGACTCTTTTATTTCTGCGCTTGATATAGAAAACTGCGAAATACCAAAACTAGCATTGACTGACAAAGGAAATTCGTTTCCAGCGCAATTGCCATCCTTTTGCACTGGACTAAACTTTTCCCGATTCCACATCCTTTCCTTTCCCTGTTGTTGAATCTGCATCTCCTTCATTCGTTGCTTTTTTAAACGGTGACACTTCCGTTTGTCCTGATGCTGCCTTAAGCTTCCTTGGGCATGATGCCGCGAAATGTCTGCTATCCCCACAGTACATACATAGTCCTCCTTCCCTTCGTCTCTTCCTCTCCTCAGGTGTAATCTTCTTCCCTTTGACTGCCGAGAGATCCATTGGAGCGGGGCCGTGATATCCTGCAACGGATCCTGCAGGTGCTGCGTCTGGGGCGGATGTGGTGTTGGTTGTTGTATCGGATTTTTTATACCCTTCCCATCTTCCAGATTTCTTTTCCGCGGCTCTTCTCCTCAGCTGGGAGTCCCTTTTCGACACCATTTTAACGAATTGATCATGCTTTCTGGCTCCTCGATATGCTGTATGGAGTCCTTGAGTTCGTTGGACAGACCTTTCCGTAGTGCGTCCAATTGTGCATCTTCGTTCCGTTTTGTGTCTACTACGTATCTTTGGAATTCCACGTAGTACTGGGAGAATTCGCGGTCTCGTTGCCTGAGTTTCTCGAGTTCCCTCTTTGCTGTTGCTGCTCTGTCTTGATCTCCGAATGCTACATCCAGCAGGTCAACTAGGTCTTTCAGGGTATTGAGTTTGACTTCCCCTGAGATTTCGTCACAGTGTGGCATTCACTGTGCCAGAGCTACTCCTTTCAGACATCCAACTGCATACCTCAACTTCTTCTGTTCGTTGTTGAATGCCTTCGGTTTTCCGGCTATTTTTAATGCCAGCTGCACCTTCCATCCTCGAAGTTCCTTCCTATCTTCTCCTGAAAAACTAGTGATATCATTCACTTTTTCTTCTCGCTCCTCTCTGTCCCTCCTTTCTCCTGTTTCTTCCCCTCTTCCTTCCGTCAACTTCAGGATTCTGGTTACCTGTTGTCGATTTTCCTCCGCCAGGTTCCTAAATATCTCCATTTGAGTTTGAGCATCTTCCAGATCCCTTTTCAGTTCCGCCAGGTCTGGATTTGCCTCTTCCAATGTCTGTTTTAGAATCCGGACTTCTTCTTCCAGATCCCCATGTTCGCATGTCTTCGACGTTTCTGCAGTGGCCGCTGCTTGTTGAGTGAGCAGTAGTTCCTGCTTCAAATTGTCCCTTTCCTGGACTATTTTTTCTCCTTCTGCCAACAACTCCGATATTCGTACTTCCGCATTCTTCACAGATTGCTGTTCCTTGAGCAATTCGTTCAGTCTGCTGGTTGTCGGTAATTGGCTTATTGCTGTAAGCCCTTTGTTGATGTCTGTGATGTGACTTCGGAGCTGTGTTTCGTTCATGACTTCCGTGTTCTTTGTTGCCACGATCTCTAGCTCTATTTGTAAAGCTCCAGTCAACGTGACATCGCAAGTTGGTCTTGAGGATTCTCCGGACAACTTTTTGATGATGTAGAGAGGCGGCTGTGAGGAGGCGGGGTTCTGTTAAACAGTCTCTGACTTTGTCTATATTGTTTTGAATTTGTTGGACTGCTACTTCGATTTCTGCTTCTAAAAATGGATTGACCATCTACCAGAAGAACACCTCGTGTTTACTGGGTGTTGTTACGATAATTAGCGGAGTTGGTAAAGGAGCCGGATGTGATTCGCGGACAACTCCCTTTCCCTTGTTCGCCTTTCGTTCGTTGTAATCTGCCCCCGAGATTTGGCTTTCTATGTCCTTCTGTATTGCCTTGATCGTAGATTCTGATGTCGTTGATTGAGCTTCTGCTGCTCTACCGATTGTTGTATGTGTTCCTCCGCAGTTATGTTCGCAGTAGCACGGTTCCTCGTTTTGGCAATCGACGTGAAGACCGTAGTACTTGGTCCAGAAGTTTTTGAATACTGCGTCGTCGATTTGGAGGCCTCCTCCGTTGCTTGCTGCTTCTGTCCAGTAGCTATTCCAAGGAGATACCGCTTGTGGTTCGTCCCAGAAGTATGCTTCCAAAGGTTCCTCGGGTTTGTTGAGGATAGCGTCGATGCTGTCAAAAGCGTTCAGGGTTCTGGTTCGAAGAGGTTGAGGGTTCGACCAGCTAGGTCGAGGAAATTGATTCGGGATTGTTGAGGTTTGTTACTGTCGTATGCTGGCATCTAAAACAGTGTGGATCCTTCTCGTCGATGTTTCCACAGGCACACAACGCAGGAGTGTCTCCAAAAGCTGTGTACTGTGAGTTTGTTTTCGAAGTTTCCAACTGATTTAAACACGGAGCAAAGGGAGTTGCAGGGTCTATGGCAAAAGTAACAACCGCTTTGATGAAAGTAGCGGCACATATACTAAATTATAACCTGTAGAATCGATTGTAGACTCGTTCTTCTGTCAAGGGTTCAAGGCTCGGAGTTCCAGGGGTGATAAAAACCAAACTAAGACAGAGGTATTGTACGGTGGTGCAGTGATCGCGGGTACTGCGTAACAAGCAAGAGACTCGAAATCCGGAATCACAGAAGTGAACAAAGGTTGGTGCCGAAGCTATTGATTGTTTTGTAGACTAGAGAACGAGTGAAGAACAAACCTATCCTCCGCAAATCCAGCATCCTTATATACAGTTAACGCGACCGTCGTCACCTTTGCTCACTCGTTCCAAAATACATCCTAACTCCACCCAACTATGTACGCAACCCTTTCATCCTGCGGCCTACATCATAACCATCACGCCATATTTACAAAGCAACCAACAAAACCTGATTCCTTCCAACAAAACCTGATTCCAATCGACAAAACCTGATTCCTTCCAACACAACCTGATTCCTTCTATCGAAACCTGTTTTCCTTCGTATTCCCTTTCCCCTTCATCGATCCTTATTCCTTCTTCGATCCTCACTCGACACAACCGTGACAAAGAACATGGAATTCAAGAATAACATTTTAATAGGCACAACAGGCAGCACCAAAGATGACAGTGTAACCTGTTACAACTGCAGTCAGAGGGGCCATATTCCTAGCAGCTACCAAAACCACAACTTGATGCAGAAGTTACTCTAGCAAGCTTTGGTTAGCAATGATGTGCCGAAAGCAAGCACTGGATGCCTGCACAAGGACACCAGATATGAAGATGCACTGACTGGTCAAAAAGAGAGTAGCAGGATTGCCAAAGGGACTGTGGGCAAGCAGGAGTTGGATAGTAAAACAGAAAGTGAGTTGGAGAATCATTCAGACTGACACTGAAATGGAGTAAGTCGAAGGAGGTCAGTAGCTGTGGCTATACCTCCCATAAAAATACAATTATATATGATATTGTCAAACAATGGTGGAGACCATGTGCCAGAGAGTCAATCCCAGTTTTGCATCCATTACTACCACTTCAAAGTCTGTATACTGGATGATGTATTGGTTGATCTGCTGAGGTTTAATGGACAAATTCAATACCAAACTGAATGGGGATAGTGCAGCAGCAAGAAGGTAAGAGTTGTGAAGATCAATAGTATGTCGGAGAATTACATCGGTTGAAAGTTTTTTAATAAACAGAAATCACCAGTGGCCACCAGAAATACAAAAGATGCGGGATGAACAATTGTGAAGACTGCTAATTTCAATGCAGAGGATGGCATAGAGGAACATCAAAGAATCAAATTTAAACTACAACTTCATTCATGATATATGTATAAAGCATACTTTATGGTCTATCATGTCAAAAGCTTTCATATTGTGCTAAGCACAGCATGGATGCACAACAATAACCACAGTTATCAACTCAACCATGGCAGCAATTCAATGTCGATTACCAATAATCTTTTGTAGGATTGAAAGGATGGCCAAGTTAACTACCTAGCAGGTTTGCACCACTTGGATATTGATCAAAGTATAGCAGAGTAGGGCAACTTCATGGGTATCCATATCACATGGAAGATGAAACTAAACACTCTATCAGCTTGCCTGTTACAGTGGGTCTTTTCAATCAAAGTCCACCATCATGGCAATGGTGTTACCCATTCCATTGACAGGCTACCTGGAGAGTTTAAAAAAATATTGAAGGAATTCCAGGGCATCATTGATGAGCCAACTGAAGCAAATTCACCGGAAGGAAGGCAGGCCTATGTCAAAATGAAAATTGTCCCAAATAGCAAATTACTGTTCATCGGGAAAATTGTTCATGCTACCATAATGGGAATTTGTTATCGCTGTTATCGGTATATTATGGGATGTTTTGGCTGTTATCGCTCAACAACCTCTATGTTATCACATCTTGTTGCAGCTTATCTCAGCTTACCGGGTGTACAGTATTTTTGTATAAGGTTGTTCAATTTTCAAAATTATATCGGAATATTATGTAGAGATTGTCATTTTGAACAACTAATTGACACTCAGTTTTAGAGTGTAGCATATGCTTTCGACTGCAATTCTCACAATTTTTTGTATTCTCATGGCATTCACTGACTTGTAGAACCAATATGGATATATGATTTTGACATTGCAGTGTCTATTGATATTCATCTACAGTATATACACTGTTCAAGAAATATAATGGTAGACGGGGCAATGCTTAATAAGAGACACCTCCCAAATGCTATTTTCAGAATACAACTGTGACACACTATTTTAACTCTGACATGAAAACAGTCAATATTCCCGCACTCACAACTCTGACATTCCTGCTTTCACAACTGTGAAATTTCTTCTCTCCTAACTAATATTCCCACTCTCACAACTCAGATATGCTCGCTGTCAGATGGGCTTGGGGATAGATGAACAAGGTGCACTAGAGCAGGTGGGGGGTGAAATAATGAGATCGCTCTCAAGTAGGCTTGGCGAGAGATGGACAAGATAGCTCCAAAGTGGACTTGCAAATATGGGGATGATGAAAGACATTGTTGATGAGAGACAGGTTGATGACATATCGCTCAAAAGATTTGGGAAGAGATCCCTTGGAAGGCAGATAAAGAGAGTCAGCACCAGACAGAACACAAGTTAATTGGTGCGTAACCTGGCCCAAGAGATATTAACCGACAGGCAGGAAGCTGAGTGGATGACTTGGCTTGTAACGAGAGGGGAGAGGCTGCACCTATGGTGGAGTCGGTCTCTGGAGTTAGTCGCTGCAGTCGGTAGGTGGAGTCCTTTGCAGGAGACAGTTGTTAGAGTCAGTCAGTGAAGTCGGTCACTGCAGTCAGTCGCTGAAATTGGTTGCAGCCAGTGAGTATCTGACAGAACGCAAGTGTTATTGGTGCCATACCATGCGTGAAAGATGTCAATCAACAATTTGGTAGCCAAATACGGGATGTGACTGGAATTGGGAGGAGAGGGGTTGCACATTTGGTGCTTGGTAGCCAGTTCAGGTACGGTTGCTGAAGATGGCTCCTGAAATGAAAAACAGGAATAAGAAAGTCATCATAGGAACAAAAATGGATGAGATCTGGCTCCAGATGTCATCTGGCAGTTGACAGGCAATGCTGAGGGGGGATATTTAACTGTAGATTGAATGTGATTGAAAGAATTGATGGATATGGAGATAGAGATGGAGATAGATGAGCAAAAAGGGAGAGAGCATGAATTCGTATGAGAAACCAGGTTTCAAATTGGTAAGTTGCATTCGTATTCTTGTCTGACTGTCACTCAGCCAAGCGACATATGGCTGGAATGGCCATAATTGCACTGCTAATATGCATTCTGTGTGCTATATTCGAATCAGAGATATGAGATCAGACGAAATTACAGGCTCAACATACCTAATCAAGCCCTGGTTGTTCATTTACAAGTCTCCAGTTTAGCTTTCATTCATGTTGTCCTTTTTTTTTTGTACATCTGCATCTCCTCTCTCAACCTCATCCCCTCTACAGTGAAGTTCCTCCCCCTCAGCATCCCCAGTCGACAGCCTGATGACATTATGAGCCAGCTCTCATCCATCCTTGCTCAATCAATCACTCTCTTACACCATATCGCCCTCATTTCAGCAGTCAGCCCCAGTACCCAACTGCTTCTGCAGGCCCTGGCTACTGAGTACCATACGTGCAACCGCTGTCCTCTCTATCCAAGTTTAATCTTCTACTGAGTTTTCTGATTGTGGGTTAATATCTCCCTAGCCAGGTTCTGCAAGAATTGCAATCACGTTCAGTCATGCCCTCGCTCTCTGCCCCTGATTTCAGGGACCAACTCTAGTCACAAACCCAAATGACAATCTCAATCGTATATTCGCACATGCTGCCAAGCACCATTGGTGTAGCCTATCCCCTCTCTTTTGCAGTTGAGTTCTTTACTTGGCTTTCCGACTGTGGGTTAACATCTCACTAGCCAGGTTTTCAACCAATTACACTTGCATCCTGTCAGGCCCTCACACTCTGCAACTGATTTCAGCAACTGACCTCAGCAACCGACTCCATCCCATGTTTGCACATGCTGCTGTAGACCATTGGTGCGGCCTAACTCCTCTCTTTTGAAGTCATTTTCTCCACTTGGCTTTCCGACCATGGGTTGACATCTTCTGATCCAGGTTCAACATGAATTCACTCTGGTTTGGTCCAGCCCATGGTTTTTTCATCCAGCTTCCGAGCTGTCTCTCCCCATGTCCTCTTAGAAGCTGCCTGTCATCCAACCCATCACTCATCAACTGTGTTTCTCATCAACCCCATCTCTCATCTATCCCATTACTACCGGTCCACCACTGAACCATTGCATCCTTCCCTTCTTAAGCCCACGTGAGAGCCATCTCATCCTTGTCTTATGGTGCCCATCTTGTCCTTCTCTTACTGCACTTATCTCATCCACCTTTAAGTCCATTTGAAAGCTAACTTGTCCAGCTCTTCCGAAGTCCACTTGAATGCAGGCGTGTCCAAGTTGGGAGAGCGAGCATGTCAGTTGTAAGGGCAAGAATGTCAAATGTAAAAGTGAGAATATCAGAGTTTTGAATGTAATCATGTCACAGTGTCAGTTGCAACTTGTAAATAGCAGCTCATGATTTAGTAATGAATAAGTAGTATATAACATGATTAAATATGAAGCAACTGTGAAATTATTGTAATTATAGACCTGAACTCTGACAAGCGACCATACAGTCTTACATGACCATCACCATCATACCGGTAGACTCTGACAAGCGACTGTGAGGTTTGGTGGTATTTTTGCCATCATATCCAACAACTCTGACATACTTCCATAATTGCTCTGAAACCTTTGGTATCTGAGGTCTAAAGAATGCAAACTTTTTGGCTATCGCATATGGAGAGGCAATGAAAATCAGCAATAAAGTTGAAATATTAACACAAGTTATCATATGTTATGGCAGTATTACTGGTGTGTAATCCAAGATATCCATAATGAGCGTGGGCCAAATTGTATTATCCGGCATTATGGTGGTTACTGGAAATTTCAGTAAGTCATATGCCATATGGTAAGTTTTGGGTAATAAGTTACCATTTTGCAAACATTTCACTAACCATATTGCATCCCCCAGCGCAGAGAAGAGGAGCTTCGCAGGCAGATAGACAACACAGTTCACTGTAGTTGCATTCAATCCTCTCAAAGCAATCTCAGCTCACCGGCCTGATGTGTACCAAAGCCTGATATACATTGCCTATGTATATCGGTTATTGCGCAGTAAAAACTATAACCATCAAGGATCGATATTCTCTCCCACATATCGAGAACTTACTCCATACCATGCATGGCTCCTGTTGGCATACCAAATCGGACTTGGCAACTGGTAATGATCCAATTGGCATTAGGGCAGCCAATCAGAAAAAGATGGTCTTCACAACTAAATTTTGCTCGTTTGAGTGGCGAGTCCTTCTCTGTGGTCTAACAAATACACCAAAACAAATCATGTATATGATGAATAGTATCTGGGAGCAAATAAATCTGAAGCTTATTTTCTTATACCTTGAAAATGTTAGGATTATCAGCTATTACCTGACCATGCACATTATATATGTTTGGAAAGTGCTGACCACACTGGCACAACATGGTCTCAAAACCATATATGAAAAATACACCTGGGCTCATCCAAAATTCAACATCTGCACCTTTGATATTGACAAGGACAGCATCGATACCCAGGAATATAAAATTCATCCAAACTTGAATGGAATTCAACATGAAAACGGTAAGGATGTCAGAGGTTTCCTGGGCCCCACCAATAACTATAGGAGATTCATCAAATACTATGTTTGCATCACCATACCATTGTACACTGTTGCCACCCCGGGAAAACGTATATTTGATATTGGGCTGTGATGGGCAGAACCAATGAAGGTTGTGCATTCGTCATTTGCGTGACACAGGGAATACCAGTATGCTTTCGATACTCTCAAAACGGAACTCTGCAATTCCCCAGTCCTTTCTTTACCAGACTCCAAAGTAAAATATTCCCACAACGTTGATGCCAACCAATATGGGTTGAGTTCAGTGCTCTCCCTGATTCATGACAAGGTGGAGAAAGTACTGGGTCAATTCAACTGTAAATTATATAGTTTAGAGATGCAATAACCTGTATATGACAGAGAACTTTTGAGTATTTGAGAGGCAATATTATACTGGAAGTGCAATCGGGATGGTGCCAAGCAGCCATTTTTGGAATATTGACACCATGTAATCTTATATCAGATTCTCACACAACCACATCTCACTATTTATCAGATTGACATCCTGATAGTTCCCCAAAATTTTGCCTGGGAAGTCAAGCATATTGTAGGAATCAGGAATGAGATTGCAGATTCATTATTTTACCACTGGACTTCCGATAGCACCATTGGGATCCAATGGCACATCAAGTTATGACAGCCAGAGAATGGATTGATAATATAAATACAGGCACAATTGATGACAAATGATTTGGACCTATCCTATATTTCTTGGCTGACCTGAATCAGCACCCCCCACTGCCCACTATATCAACCCAGGAGTGCAAATTATGGGTGTCAGTACAATGATTCTATTTGGAAGACAATTTACATGGAGATTTGGAAAAGAATAAGGTGGAACGAAATACAGGGGCAAAAACACAAGATCAAGAAGTAGGAAAAACAGAGACAAAAGAAATGAAAGGAGTAACAGATGAAAATGCAAGGGCAAACACATACAGAGAAGAAAAAGAGTTGGTCAAATACAAAAGATCCAGAAAGAAGGATGGAGAAGAAGAAATATTGGTAAAAGAAATAGTAGCAGAAGGAGTAAAAAAAAAAAATACAACAGCAAGGAAGAAGGACAGAGGAAATAAAACTAGAGCAAAAGTGAAAAAGGAAAAAGAAAAGGTGGAGAATAACAATAAGTGGGGACGACTGGGTATTCCAAAGACGACATGGTGGCAAATCCTTCATGAGGCCCATGAAACACTAATGGGTAGACACTTCAGTTCAGATCAAATATATTTATCCATGAAAAACAGATATTTCGGGAAGAACATGTGGCATGACACCCAGCGGTTCATTGTGGGTAGCAACTCGTATCATCAAATCAACAACTGCTGTGGGAATCCCATTGGCCTCCTGCAGCCACATTCCATAGCCAAAGGCTGGTGGCAAATGATTGGCATCAACTGTAGAACTGACACACCGACTTCAGCAAATGGCCACAAAAACATTTTAACATTTGTTGCGCACATGGCAAAGAGAGCATATTTGTAATCCAGTGAGAGGATAATTGATACTCCCGCCATTACATACATGTTCATCAACACTATCATCCATCCACATGTAGTCCCAGAGGTCGTGGTATGAGACTACAATTTAGGCTATACAGCAGACGACTGGAGAAACATTGTGAATATTCTGCAAACAAAACTATATATGTCAATGGTGTTCCATTCAACAACAGATGGACACCCTGAAAACTCGAATGAGATGGTTGTACATTATTTGTGAGGTTTCAGACATCACAATCAGGCCAATTGGATTGACTACCTTCCACTGGCAGAATATGCTTACCAGTCTACTGTATATTAGTCGACCAACCAGATACCTTTCAAACTCAATTTGGATTTTGAGCTGTCTTTGCCACAAGATTTAATTGCAGACCTCTAATGGCCACAAACCAATCAATCAGGCAAAACGTTAAAAGGCCAAGAAATTATTGAATCATTACATTCTATTTCGGAAGTTGCCAGGGATGAGCTCTGGCATGCACAGAATGCACAGACAGCCAATGCTAATCAATTGCAATCCCCAATCAACCCCACCACCACTGCAAGTATCAAGGTATATTTGTATACAAAGAATATGCCAATTTCACATGCCAACGTCAACCCTATGAACCCCAAATTGGTACATCATTATATTGGCCTATATAGGATTCTCCAAATATATAGAATTGATGTTGAACTGGACCTTCCAAACAACCTGACTATTTATAACAAGGTTAATGTCAGCAGGCTCAAGGTCGACTGTATGGACATTTTGAGGGTGGCCTGGAAGCAACCACCTCCACTGGTATGGACATGCCACACAGGGACAAGTTATGCAGTCAAATCAGTCATTAATCACCAGCAAAGCATTGATGCAGTGGGTTGGGTATTTAAAGTGAAAAGGGATCATTGGGACAAGAAGGATAATATATGCAAGCCTGAGAGGAATATGGCAAAAGCAAAAGAAATTGTAATGCAAGATTGGAAGGAATTGGATGGGTGGCTGCAGGTGAAGAGGAAAGTGTTCAAAAAGATGGTATAAGGAGCAAGTTTCTTGTGGAAAAAGAGTTTTGTGTTGAGTGTTCTTTGTTTCTGAGTCATGATGGTGAGTTGGAAAATGCCTTTTGTTTTATCAGAATGGTCAAGAGACATTGCTGAAACATATGACTTTCTGATCACAGTGTTTGGTTTCTGTGGCAGGTATCTCAATGATGAATACAGCAGGTTGTAATCCAGATAGACAACTATGGCCGTGTTCAGGTGAGGCTCTGCTGGAAACTTACGTAGTTAGCTTTAGTGAGACTTCGGCTGCATCAGCAATAACATTTACTTCTAATATGTATTAAAGGGTCTGCTTATCCACAGCAAATGCACAGTACATAATCTTCTTTCTGATAGCAATGGGAGCATATAATAGCCAAATCGATGCAGAGAAGATTGTCACAATCCTTGCAAATTTACTAATAGATGCTTCTGTAATCTATTCTTCATGAGCTTCTTATTGCAATATCCATATTTCAATTCCATATCTCTTTTTTATGACCTGTATGCAATACTTGTATATTTCGACTTAGTATTTTCAACCTGGCTGCCATCAATATTGCCACCACTGCAAATCTCACTTCCACCCCCAGTAGTACCCTTGCTAGTTGCTTCTGTTCTTTCAGTAATTTTATTCAGTCCATATCCACTGTGGCCTGTCCCTTACTTCTGTATATCTTTGCCCTGTTTCTTTACTAAGTTGGAATGCAGTCTCTTGATTAGATTACCCTTCTTCCAGTCCTTGTGGATTATACAGAAACATAACTATGGCCCTCTGCTACTGCATTTTATGAAGCTATTTATAAGGCTGAGTCACTGAAATAGCGGGGAATCCAGTATAATTATGGTACTGTATGGAATCCAGTGTTGTTAGTAATACTGCTGTGTGATACTTGCAATAGGTTCGAATCATCAACAATATTGATGGCATTGTACTGATATATTGTATGTCCTCTTGTTGGCTGTGACCAGACCTGAGCTCAAGATCTAATATTCAAAGTCTGATATTATGCCCAATTATATATTATATAGTCAGTCAACAATTATAGTAGTGTGTATACTCTCCTCAACCAATTTGGCAAGATTGAAGAACCAACTGTGGAATTGAAATGGATTGAATCTGTATTTCAAGGTTTGAAATTGCATCAAACTTGTTTTATAACAAATATGGATACTTAGATTGATTCCATTTTACTTTTGAGCTCAGTTTGGCTAAATGCATAATATTGAGGCTGAAATGAATCAATATTGAAGTGTATTTAACAAAGATAAATAAATAAATTAAGTATCTGGGATAATATTATACCAGGCCATGCTAATCGGTGATAATTTATTTATACTTACAAGTTAGATATATGGTAGGATATTCCACTGCCACTTTAACAGTTCTGCCATATTCAATTTGCAATTGAATAATTGAACTTGGTGCTTTTTCAGTTCCTGCTTAATTCTCCACTCTTCTATTTTAAACAAGAATAGAAGGGTTTTGGTATGGCTAAATTGGTCTCTTTAGTATGTATTGAGGGTCAGAGATGGTGCTATATATCTTCGATAATATAGAGTTGAGGGTACAAATATCAATACTGGTATGGATATATTCTGCTGAATATAGACTACTATGATTTATTCCATTTTGTGTAGTTACTGCTGTAAGTTCCAGTTTTCCAATATAAGTTAGATCTGTTTGGGGTTTGGATTAGTATCACTATAACCTTGGACCTGTATCTCAGTCGCCAGTCAATTTTTAATAAGCTATCTGTATATACTGGACTTAAAATTGATTTTATACTTGGAAGACTGCATACTATTGCAGAATGTGAACCTGTTGAACATGCCTCCTGTATTTAGCCTCAACAAGTAATGAATCACTCTGGGGGGCACAAATGATTCAGACTCAATGTACAGAATGTTAGATCTATTGTAGTCTACTGGTATAATAATTGAATGAATAAAGGTTCTATTCAGATTATAATTGTTATGGTATAATATTGAAGAATCAAAAGTGGAAACAATTTCTGGTAACAAAAGTATTGAGAATACACATTGAATATTATATGAAGCTATATATGATTTCGGAAATACTCTCTGCCAATCAGATACCGATTAATGGAATATTAAAGTAGTTACCATCCAAACAGAATGGTACTATCAGGTTGTATAATATATAATTGAAGTCTATTTCAGAGGTCACAATTACCTCCAATCTACCAAAACTGCAAAGCCATATAGTGGAGATATACTCTAATCTATTCATATATGCAACTCTACATCTATAAGTCAATAAAGCAATATGTGTCCTGTAACAATAAGAAAACCAGTTTTGCAAAGAAGAAATCAGATTTTGAAGAAAGAAATTAGATTTTACTTGAAGAAATCAAATTTATAAAGAAAAAATAAAGTTTTATAGAAAAAGAATCTGGTTTGGAAGATGAAAATAGTATAGCTATAGTTAGATAGTAGGAATTGTATTACGGTGGAATATACAGCCAAAATATTTGAAGTTCATATAGTAATATGTAAGTTATGATAACAACAGTCAAGTTTATTGTATACAAACTGAATATTATAGTGGAGAATTGAATTGTTTTTTATCTATTGTCTAGTTTACAAAACAATAAATAGCTTCAGTATCAAATATTGTTCACCTTGGTAATTCTAGATCAAGTCTCTTATATTTTTTCTATCAACATTTCTGCATACTCTTAGTTTATATCCTTCAGCTGCTGGATACTATTCACTATTTTGATTCTCAGAATTCCTCTATTCAAATATTTTTATAATTTCTAGAATACTACTCTAAGTACTATCTTAATATATTCAAACTAAATACAGAGTTATACAGTTTATTAACAAGATTTTCTGTTTGAAATAATTAAAATTTACAAAATATACAGAGCAAATGAAATTTAAATAAGAGAATTGACCAAAATATTTGAACTACTTATCAACTACAAAAGTTCAAATAGAATTCTATCTTAATATGTTTCTTTTCAGCTCACTAGATAGATATGGTAGTTCATATTTAGAAACTGTTAGTAGCCACCCCAAGACTTCACCTAAGTATGAATAAATACGGATTATGTAGAGTAGACCCTTTTGATTCATCTCCGCCTGCAGGATACATTGATATCTATTTATTTATTTTTGCCAAGAACTGCTGATTAATTATGACTAGGTGTATCACTAATTTTTTTGCTTTCACCATGTCTCCGGCTTTACCCTCGGTGGTAAACTGAAGGTCATTACTCGGGCAGACTATGAAGTGACCTTCATGGCATTGTCTAGCCTTTGCATGTACTCATCATGCAGATATTGATACTGTTCTGCAGCAATAATATATATTCCATTTGTAAGTTTGTTCTTCAACCACTCACAGATTGTACACTCAGCAACCCACTGTAGTTCCTTCAAGTACTCATGTTATCCCTTAACTACCCCCATCAACGTCTGTTGCAACGCGTCTTTGAACCTAAACTTGCTATAGATCATTCTAGTGGGTGACTGCGCTTAGGCAAGTCCTTACCTGGCCCAAATCTGGTCAGATTTTAGGTGTCTGCCCTTGTACTACTAGGCGAGGGGTCTTTGGAGTCCAAAAGTTGGAGATATTCTTTCATATTTTAAGCACAGCATTGTAGTTGATGGGTGGTTTAACAAGACCTCCAATATCTTTGGCTGGAATGTGCAGCTCTAAAAGAACTTTAACTTGCTGAAGCTGGACAGGTTTGCAAGCATGTCTGAACGGCAGTTTGATGAGGATAATATGAGGTTTTGTGGGGGGGCAGGGTTGTGGTACGCTCTTCGTGTGTCGCGGCGTTGCTAAATCAAAAAACAAATGTACTTTTGGACAGTAGTGTTCTGTACTCTACATTAATTCACCAGTCTGCCAATTGCTGCAAAGCTAGATTTGAAATAATTCATATCATGTGTGCGCCTAACTCTTGAAAGACTCCAGTGCAATCTCGAACAGCTTATTTTATGGCCAGCGCGTTTCCCACGGAGCATAAGGAAGGGTCTGCTACGCTATCGTATACCATTGAGGAAGGAAACGCGTAATTGACGTCTTTTGACACAATTTAGCAATTTGCAAAACGTACTGAAGTATTTTTTACATCCTTTACACACGTTACATATACTGTTTATCCATGATTTGGAATGTCCTACAAGTCATGAATATATATTCATCGTGCTTCATGGTAATGTAGCTTGGTATTCACCTCGTGTACAGATGCAAATACCAGATTTTTTAAGTGACAAATAAGGACCGTGGACTGCTGCCCCGATGTGTTAGCATCTCAGCGAAAGCGTAACAACTCGCAATACAGCTTCCCCGTATCCAACACTGTCCATTGAAGACCCAACTCCACACCTAGCACCCACCTCCCAGAAAATGGTAGGTCAAGTGAATCAACAAAGTCGCGCAGCAAGGCCTCTCCAGCACTTATAGTATCGACGGGTGTATACTCGACTTCCACAAGCACACCACGTACTACATCACCCATCAACAACCGTCCTACACGAATACGAAAATCATCCACATCAAAGCTGTGTCCGTCAAGTCTCAGCGTTTGGCGGTGCATCCAAAGTGCTCCCAGTTTCGCCTTGACAATGGCAGTGAAATCTCGGTCTACCGTGACGATTGGAGAGCCGCCTGCGAGTGCAAACGGAGAGGGCGAGAGGTGAGGAATGTCGACATACTGCAAAAACTCTGGGATAGATGACGGCGTAGTATAAGACCTGAGGAGACGATAGTCCAGACGGTAAAGGCCGCTAGTGATTGGTTGATGTCGTTTATGGAGTTTGTCGATGAGAATGCTTTGAGCAGTTGCGGAAGCAGCATCGGGGATGAAGTAAAGACTGGTTTGTGTTAAGGTTAGTTACATTAAGTAAGAGATAAGGCAGAGTGATGTGCAAATACCCAGTTACTCCGCATGTATAGGCTGCCATAGTTGCAATGCCGTGTAACAGTTCAGTACTTGCGCCAAATATTATCAATTGTACTAATCATCCCTTGCGCATAAAACTTGCTTCTTGCTAGAAGGGAATTTGAAAGCCATCTAATAAGAAGAAAGTCAAGAGACTTTACTTGCCAGTTATCATTAGATGCAGTGTTATCAGTGATTATCTGCAGTATACCCACTGCCTGATTGGCTGAACATTTCAAACTTTGCAGTGAATTTGAACTACTAAATATAGTTTGATTCTAGTATTAGTCCAAACTATTCATATACAAAGAATTCGATTTCAATCTAAACCCAGAATACAGATACTGGTTTGTTTGTATTTGTAATACTATTTGTGCTTGACTATGTATTGAAACAATGCTCAGGCTTGGACAAGTCTACTGATATCTATTTTCCAATCCTTCTATTTATTTTCTTGCAGAAGATTGTATACAAATCAATAGTATCCATTATAACAATCAATTCAATAGATTTCTGCCTTTGTAGAAATAATATTCATTGAATTTAATGATTGACTGGTCAATAGTGATTATTCAAAAGATAACTATTTTGAGATATATATTTTAAAATATTCCAAATATTGTTCACAGTTGATAGCTTAAGTCACCCCTATCTCAGCCTGTGTTTTTGATATAAAAAACTATTGAATACCAGATCTAATAACAGTATATTATTGTATATCAGCAGCATGAAATATATATATATGCTCTTTTCTATTACTGATAAGGGTATGCCAACTATTGTTGCTCAACTAGCTAAAATAAATCAGTTATTATATGGATAAAAAATTGATAATAATAACTAATTGCAATTTATTGCAATTTTAATTGAATTATATTAGTGGTCAATATATATAACATTGATAGTTACTAAATATAATTTATTATTAATATATATATTAACAAGTATTTAAAGTTTTGTTTTATAATAATATAAAAGTATTATTTGTTGAATAAAGTTGATTTAACAGTATAATAATTTGGTGAATTATATTAGTCAATATAAAGCAACTAAATATATAAATCAAAACTTATTAACAGTAATCCTAAAATAATATAACAGTTTTTTGATTATATTCAATCAGCTAAATTGCAATATTATAACTGATTTGTATATAGATATAATAGTATATAGAATTAATTGAGATTTTTTATATCAGTATATACTTTGTTCATGAATGATGAATTTAGAATTAAATCAAAGAATGTGTATTAACTGTCTATATTGTATATATATCCAAAATATATATTATATAAATTTGAAAAACAAGATAATTACAAAATCAATAAAATACTACAGGATACCAAATTCAAAACCAAAATAAATATACAAATAGTATTGGAAACAAATAACTGGTAGTTTGCTGTATTTACAAACTGTATTAATTGAAATAATAGTAACTTATACAAAGAGATTTGCCTCAAAATCCACCTTTTAGTTATATAATATTTAAAACAAATCAGTATACAATTTTAGGATCGATAATAAGTTTTATTAGTTTAAATATATTTTTAAACTGGCTTCATTCACTACTTTTTGAATTTGCCAAAAACAATATATCACAACCTACTCGATAATCACCCCAATTTCAAACCGAAATATATATGCCAAGTTATGTCTGATCTGTTTAATATTTTGTTCATTTTATAGCAAATATTATATTCAATAAAATCAATCAAAGATTGAACCAATTGGACAAGAACTGGCATATCAATATTTGTTTAAAAATGTATTCTGGATAAACTAGTTTGTGAAATATCATTTGAAAAGTGAAAAATCTTAGTTTAAATTTAAACTAAATTCCACTTTAACTTGATCTGTTTTAAATTGATTTTATTTATTACTAATACTATTCAAGTCGTTCATTTATTTACAAAATTTTTTGTTTATTTTGTAGTTAACTTCAATTATTAAAGAAAAAACTATCAATCTAACCAATCAAACAAAAATTTACTTTCTTATTTGTATTCAAAGTTATGGGATTCAATTTGAAGATTGGGTTAAACCAAATAGTCGAAGTTGAATTATCAATGAAATCTATATTGAATTTCTACCTGGTTGAATAGACTCAAACTGATTCAGTTCATTACAAATACTAAATATATAACTTATCTGGTCATTACAGTTGTGTATTCCATTCAATGATTTATATTTTCTGTATATCAATTGGTAAAGAATTCGTTATAGCCTGGACAGAATGAACAGTCTTTTTTTATAATAGCCAGATCAAATTTATAACACTTGGAGTAATATATTTTTGGGCTCTTTTCTTTTCTCACTAATATGCCAATCATTAAATATATCAATGGCTCTCTTCTTGTCATAACGTTAATTATTGTCAATTGAATGACAATTAATGAATAATTAGCAAAATATGAAATGTTTTGATAATATGGGTTTAAATAATGGAAGGTATTTGGAAACTTCCCAGAAATTCGGAACCATGGAAAGATTCTTAAAGCTTTCACTGAATCCACTGGAAAGATATAGATTAGTGAAAGATTTCTAGAATTATTTTTGAAAATTTGGTATATGCTAAAACTTTAATCAAACCTTTCCCTGACTCTTGAAGTATGGAATAATACTCAAAGAACCTCCATCAGCATTGGAAATAATTTTAGATTCTCTTCAGGATTTTTCCAGCTCTCTCAGAGGCTCTCTAAATATATCAATAATAGATTGAAAGTTTCCTGGAACAAGTATTTAATATTCATTTTACTGTAGAGGTTTTATCAATATATTTATAGATTTTAGAAATAATAAATTTCGTGTTGCACTCTGTAAGACTTTGCACCTGATTTTCCAAAAATTCTATGTTTCTCTTCCAGGTATCATCCTGGCCTTTGTTTGATAAATGATCAAAAAAAAATATCAGACTGATAACGTTTGATTTTCAGGGAAAATTCAAAACGTTCCAAATAGACCTGCAGCTCTAGCAATATTCTTTTGAAATCCGAACACTTGAATTTTCTATGTCAACATATTTTGACATGAAAGTATTTGATGTTCAAAAACTACTGTAATGATATTTGCTAGATCTGAAATTGTATTATTTAAATCACTTTGTATATCTTTGGTACTTTTGAAATTCTTTAGTATTTTTGCAAATCCTTGGTATTCCCAAGATTCTCTATACCCAAAACATCCTGAATTCTCCTGAGGGTATTAGTACTGATACTTTTTATCACTTGCGATATTCTTAGTATGTCTGAAATTTATACCGGTATAAATGTACTTGGCATACTTGAAACATCATTGAAATAGGCTTTAGGTGAGGTTGATATTTCAATACTATTAAAATGTTTTTATGTGTGATAAACATATTAACAAAAACAAAGATGATAAGGATTTCCATTCAACAGGTTTGGGATTAAAACAAATACAAAAGGATTGTATATATATTTGCAGACAAATAAAGATGATTATTCAGTTGTTAATTAATATAATAAATAGATATTACGATAACTTGGGGAGAGAGAGACACTTACTGATTACTAGCAACGGTATCACAGATGGGTACTCAAGATAGATGCTCAATGTGAGAATAAACAGAAAACCAGCAATTGCGGTGAGATCAGATATCAAAAAGCCTGTTAATGATTGGGATGTTAAATCAAAGTCTAACTTAACTTTTAAAGACAAAAGTGGCTGCATATATATTGTTCAGAAGCAAGTTCATGTGAGGTAGTTGAAACAGAGAGTTGGTTGCGGCAGCCATTTGTAAAGACTCAAAGTCAAATTCTATACATGTATAATCAATACGAGACGAGGTTTGAGAGATACCAATCCACAATCTCAAAGCTGAGCAGAAAACATAAGCTGGATAGAGAGGAGTCAGTGTCCAATACTGAGAGCAGAGATGAAAAATTTACAGTATATGAGAAAGATTATTTGACCAAAAGCATATCAAATATTGCTTACAATATTATATGTCTGGCAGTGTACAGGGAGACTATTTAACTCAGTAACAGCAAAATAGAACAAAATATAAAAACAGAGAAGATGAATGGGGAATTGAGAACAGCAAACAAATCCAAGATGGAAAAAGCTTCAGAAGCTTATTTTTGAATATCAAAAACTAGAAATTGACTTGATAAGTTGTACTTGTATTTTTGTCTATGGATATACAATGGAGACTACTTCTTATTTTCTCTATGGTTATTTTAGAATATTGATGCATTTTTTTTGACCAGATCTGTATATTTTCTTTTTCAAATATTCATGTTTTGGAATCTTGAATAGTTTTCATTTTGATTTTGGTTATAGCAATAAGATATTGTAGTTTTATATAATAAAATATAACTATATATTAAGAGTTGGAATTCATAATCAGATATGAATGAATCCAATTGTTCTATATATTTCTTTACCAAGATCAATTTCAGCTGGTGTTTTGAATTTTCTAGTAATCTATAGTCCAAGACTATTGTGAATTGCTGTGGCTACAATTTCAATGAATATTAAATTGATTATATTATTCATTTCATAGTCTTTCATTTCCTATATCTTATACCTGCAAAATGTTTTATAAAATTGGTTCATGATTTTAGTTATAGCAAAACACTATTTTCAATGTTCAAAAGATGTATTAAACAATGAATTGCAATATTTTTCCAAGATATACCATATGTATTTACAAAGAAAAGATAACTGGTTTTTGATTAGAAAGATGGGCAATGAATTATTCAACTCTATCTTGGTCCAATATTGGATGCCATACAAGAAATTTATCTTTTCAATATATACCTTCAATATTACTTCATACTATCTGCTATATCAAGACTTACCCTCTTTTGATCAACAATACAGTTTTACTTTGACTTCAGCTTATGGATATTAACAGTCTGTGATTTTTTCCAATAATATATTCTGCTTTTGATATTGCTTGATATTACTCAGTAGTATTGGCAACAATCCACAGGGGTTTATGAAACTTGATGAACTGGTTTGGTTTAAGTAAATTAAATCTATGCCATGATTTTTGCTCAAACTCTCACGGATTCACCATACAATTTCAAACAGAAATAATTATATTTATTTGTATTTGACCAACTCAATTTGTTTTTAAATAGTCAGTAGCTTGAATGTCTACCCAATGAACGAACATTTGACCGAATTGGATAAGAACTCGTTTAAATCTTTTTATTCAAAATTCATTGGATTGCAAATTGCTTTGCAATTAACTGTTCCATACTCACAAATCTTTCATCCAACTCAAATCGAATCCCTACTTAGTTATATCTGTTATAAGCTGATAGGGTTCATTGCCCACATTATTATTCAGTATTGATACCTATTGTGGGTCTCTTGTGTGGGGTAACATATATTGATAGTAATTGATTGATACCGGTTATAATGATACACTATATTTGAATTTGTTTCCCTTGATGTACCACAGATTGAAATATTTAAAATTGGCCAGTACGGCAATGGCACTAGTTATACCCTATATCGGAATATTTGGAGTATTTCTTTAAAATGTCATCAATAAGACCTTGTACTCTATATATATAGCTGCCATATTACAAGCTTTGTATTTTTGAAAACAAATGGATATATGATATGCTTGATAAAATATTATAAAAGTATAAAAGGAATGAAATCATCCATTGTGAAATTGGGTAATAGGTTGGCAGCTTAACTATTTAGCCTAGTATTATATGTTTGTAAATAAAAGATATTTGAACTTGTTATACTCTTTTAAAGTGAATACAATATTATTAAACAATAATCATTAATCATCTTCTTTTATTTATCAATCATGATTGAACAAGTTCAGGTATTCTTGCGAAGAGTTGTAATATATGATAAGAAAAAAATTTATCTTCAAGTAGATAGTGCAAACACCATCAATATACTTATACAAGGTGAATTGATATTAATTATAACAATATTGACTTTGAAGGTATAGCTATACCATCAGGAGAGAATTTGGACAGTTATAACTGTATTTGTTACAAATATATTATTGAATATTGGATATCTACCAGCTATATACTTTACTGCAGAGAGAACTAATATTTCAATACTGTACAATATCTGTTGGACATACTATTCTACTCTAACAATTGGTTTTGTTATTTTGTTCATAGATTTCATGAAATTCAATACCTTTTAAGTTTCTTTCATACTACAAATTGCTTGCTCCTATTTGTATTCATTATACTGTATAATCATGATTTGAATTCATTTAGTATTGTTTTATTGTTAGAATCAATATCTTCTTGTAAGAAATCTTTGTACTCCTTTACTTGTCCTCTTCAGAATTTTCATTATATTCAATATTAATCTTATATTATTTTACTGAATAAGGTTGCACTGCAAGGGGAATTGGTTTCAAAAAAATATAAAGAATAATAGTATATATTATAGAGGAGAATTGTATATTTTTTTCCCAAATTGGGGATACCTGTATATATAAATAATTATTGAAAACTTGGTATGGAAATCTTTGTTTTGTATGTATAGTGCATATCTTATATTGATTGAAAGTGAAAAATTCTTGTACCAAGAGTCAGATGATTGGCAAGACTGATATCAAAATAAAATACAAAAGAAAATATAAAAGTATAAACTAAACAGGATTGAAAGTGTATAAATACTACAGAAAGTAAAAAAATAATAGTTGTTGAATAAATGATCTCAATTGGAGATTGACTAGTATATTATATAGATCCATTTATCAAACTTGCACTTTTATATTGGCCCCTTCTATCAATACATATACCATTTGTTCCAAAGAGGTTAGTCTATTTGATTTTCATTCATTCAAAAAGTAAAAATCATAATTATCTATATTTGACTCAATACTGTTGACTGTGCTGGGTTTAAATATTACACCAGGAGTATTACTCCAGCTTTTGCTCAGTCAAAGTTGTATGAATATATAATTTAAAGTTTCAAAGGTAGGTTAAAAGTTTCTGAATTAAAAGAATAGACTTTCTCCAATATGTATATAGTTAAGGTTTGTTCTTTTGACTGAGAAGAATGATATCTTTCTACCCTATAAGACCTTAGAGGTCTTTATACCTCATTCTGCAATTTCTAACAATACGTCTCACTATGCTTTTCTCTTGATACACAGTACCAGAACCACCATCAAGTCAATTGCTTTTCCTTCGCAACTACTGTGGACCTCTATCTTGCAATTCTATATCATCTTAAGTTTCATTTGATTATACTCAGACCATCTATATCCATTATGATATCAAGCTTGCTAGCTTCTGCCACTGAACCAGTGGTATTCATTCTATCCAATAAGCTACAGGTGAATAGCACTTTTTCAATAGATGGTGATTTCACTGTTCAGGATCAGTACATATGTTTAGGCCTGCCGAACAGGTTCGCTTCTTCATGGGTGCCATGCCACTGGTTGCCAGCTGTCCATGTGTTATTGGTAAGTTGTTAGCTTGCTGGCCAATACAATTCAGCTGATTGTTGGCTGTCTATTTGATATTGGTAATCCGGAGAAGAAGTGATCATGACCATTGACTAGCCTTTGTTGCTCAATGGAGGTGTCGATAATTATTGATTAGCCAGCCAAAATGATTGACTTCGTCATCCAAGATAAGTGATAGCCATTGATGTCCTAATCAAGAGAATTGTACATACTTATACATGACCCTGTAATGAACTTGCTAGGTCGAATGTTAAATACTGAAATCACATAAGTATACAGTATATTTCTGATCGAGGCAATGGAATATAGTATATCTTTGTGATATTTGCAAAAGAACTGATTATTCAAATATACAATACTGCTGGACATAATATTTCAAGTGTGCCAATCAAAGTTGTATCATTGGCTATATTGGGAATCACTGGAATTGTGGTTGAATGGAAGCTGTACTTGGTATTAAAAAATCATATAAATATTTTGAATGAAAAGAATAGGCTTTTTGATGCTCTTGATATTGGGGCATGTTGTTTTTGCAGAGAATATTGATGCTTTTTTAATTTTGAAAAACTAAGAGGTTTTTATACCTCTTTTGTTACTTTCCAACAAATACTTCTAACTAAACTTGATTTTTGTTCTTCCATATCACATTTATATCCATGCCTGTTCCTTTACAATTATTTCCAATCCCTTTTTGCTCATTTATATATGAATTTTGTTAGTCTTTGATTATACTTGCACTATCCATATTTTTCATGAAAACATTCCCACATCTTCAGCCCCCAGATTGAACAAAAGCATTGCTTTATAATAACTTTCTGATAATTCAAATTCAATCAATACACAATTGCTTTACTGTTCAAAGTGGTAAACTTCTATCTGCATTATTTGAAAAAGTATATACTCTAGGTGAATTTGGTAGTAAGTGGTATTGTTGTTTTGAATACAGCATATTCTGGCATTACTTAGTAGAATGCAGTATGGTTGGTTTATGTACTTTATGGTTTAGTATCATGTGGCACTGTATATTTTTGCTATTCATTTCATTCTATTCTTCAGTATCACTGTTCACAGCTCGATATTTCCTATCTTCATTTCATTGAGTATAACATTGCAATTCGGAGTCATATATCCTCAACTTTTACAAGATAGAGAGTTACTTTACTCTTCAGAAACATTCATTTTCTAGCTTTGCTTTTGTGCCTGGATGTGTGATATTCATTTCCATCTCTATCAGATATATTGTAAATAACAATAGTTGTTCCCACTCCAATAGTATTAGGTGAGATATAATTTAAAAAATTTGTATTTAAATATTGCATTTGCATTTAAATATATTGGCAAATCAACTTCAAATATCAATTGGAATACTATTATGTGAATATTGTTAAGTATCAAAATTGCAATTTCCTGCAATTCAGACAGTCAATCATATTGATTAAAAATCATTATATTTGCAAGTATTGAATTTTATCATTGAAAATGTTAAGGCAATATTAAATATTAAATTTCAAACTACATATATACTATATTAAAAACGTTATTCCAATGCTATTCTATTACTATATAACAAATCTGTATACAAACCAAGTTGAAAGTAAACAAATTCTATACAAAAGTCAGGCAAATTCAAATCCAAGTGAAAAAACCTATTCACAATAAATTTTCAAAGCAAATTGGCAATAATAATTTCCTATATGTTTATTTCACTATTGCTTTTGTTTATACTTTGGATCAGCATTTGTATTTGCAGTTCAGGATTATCATTAATATTTTAGTTATATAGCCAATTGATATATTCTTTCTGTGGATGCAGAGTGATACAGTTGATATTTCAAATAGTGCAAGTGCTGAATTCAATTAGTGTTAAATATTACATTTATATAATATGTTATATAATATGTCACTTCAAGATAATTATATCTCTGGTCAGAAATTTCAATACAATTGCTATAAGGATTTCAGATCTGGATCTGAAAAATATCTATTGGTTATAAGATTTTCAATTTGTAATTTTAATTACCACTTCATTATATGCAAAGAATTTTCCAAGTAGTAGAAATAACCTTTCTGCACAGAGTGAAGAATTCGAAACCTTGATATTTATTGGTAAAATACAATGAAGTTGTTGGGCTTTCAAATCAGTTATCAATTCAAGTTATTGAAGTATTGTATTATCATTAAAATTGAAAACTACATTGCCTACCCACCATCTTTTATTATCTTTCAACTCATATTTTATACACCACAATTGTCATATCATTGAAAAACTACAATTTATTTCATTATATACTGTGTCTACAACACTATAAATTTTTGTATTAAAAATAGTTTTATATTTTGTAAATGATTATTGATCATTTTGCTTGGGCTATGGCTATTGGATATTTGTTTGGTTATATTTGAATACTATTATGGAATTGAAGTATATGATTGTGCAATTGAATACGTTTTTATAGAAAGTGCAAATTGGATATTGAAAATTTATTGGTAACATATTTCAATTATTATCCAATTTGTTCATATTTTAAACCATAGTCACAATAATATGGACTATACACAATTCAATATTTTATATTCACTTGCATATAGTTACAATTTAGTATTAGTACTTTTTAATTATTATTGAAGTTTATATTTGGTGATCAATTTTTATATTATATTTATGTCAATTAATAGAAATGATATCAAAATCCTAATGAATTGATAAATTTATATTCTTTCACTATTCAATTAAAGAATTGAATTTTGGAAATGATTGATGATTACTAGTATTGGCAATAATACAGATTTGTTCATGTAAAACAAATCCAAAAAGAGATTGTTTTGAAATTTGGTAGCAAGTTTACCTCAAATTGTTTAGTTTGACCCAAATCTTAATTTTCATTGTACTATCTTCAATATACATTGGTATATCAGTTTTCATTCAACTATATTTTGTGTGAATCGTATATTACAGGAAGTTAGCAAAAAGATGAACTATATATTATCATAATTGAATAGGAACTTATATATATATATATATATATAGCTGTGCGCAGAAAGGGTACAGTATGAGGCAAATGGCTTGGCATGGATTTGGTTTGCACATACCAAATCAATCTGTTAATTGAATAAATCTTTGATAGTTTATTGTAAATACTAAGCAATCTATTTCATTCTGCTTGCCTTGTTTTATTTATATTATAGGTATCCAGATTGGAAACAATGATAAATCTCATTTTTCTGATACAATTGGCCTGTTTGCCTGCTTTTTATGTTTTTTTGTATAATCCTAATTTTTACAATATGCAATTAAATAAAATGATTGTTTTGTGCACAGTATATACTGTGTATTCTTGCTTCAACAATTTGATAAAGTTAGTATATCCAATAATAAACCTTGATATTCAATATTGCAATATGATTTGTATTCAGAATTGGTACTAAATGTGTTTTGAATGATGGAGGTGGATTTTGACTTCTGAACAAATTCAAAGAAATATCAATGATACAAATATCACATGGAAATACAAGAATTATGAAATAGAAAGAAATATGAAAACAACAGCTATAAGGAGCAAAATAGAAAGCTGATCGAAGATGGAAACATCATATAGATTTTTTTTTTTCACATACTGATCAAGTTTGCTGGGTTCAATTCACTTTTTCTATTTTTGTTTGTGTCTGGAAAGAGTTATCAGAAATTCTACATTTTAATATGATTATAATTGAATTTATAATAGAAACCAGAATGCTTTTCAACTATTATTAGATGGTTAGATATCCTACTGCCTATCATATTCTTTTGCCAGTAACTAAGTTCGAATCTATTGATAGACCTGCTTTCAAATTACAATTCATTTAACTACAACCTAGCCAAATACTTTTACAATACCTCATATACTGTGAAATTCATTACCATGACTTCATTTGAGTATGAAATTCAATATGTTATTGCAGTTCCAATATTTTATTGTGGTTTTCATATTTTCTTAACTATCACATTTACTTTTTTTCTACCTTCAAATCAAATACTATATTTCACTTTTTATTCAAAGTGGGAAATGCATTTGTGTAGTCTTTTGACAGAGATAAAGAGGGGACTATTGATAATGTAGCTAATTGGTTGTGGATTCTGAAAAAATCAGGATACCAATACAATATAAGCAATTTGGGTAAATTAATATTGCAGAGACAACATTTCATTATTGATACATATCCACTTGGCAGAAGATCCAACATGATATAGCCATCAAGATCAAAATGCCCCCCTATAGCTTTTTTTGTTTGCTGAAAGGTATTGATAAATTGTAATATTATTAATAAGTACTATTACTAGCATCCAGTAAAACAGTGGATATTAATTGTATCAAGAGACAAGTTGTATATCAAAAGATATTTGGTACTGGTCCACTATATCTACTCCCACTGTATGCTAGTTGTATATATCAACCATTACTAGTATATTAAGCTTCTCCTGTAATTTTCCTTTTAGGAATACTGAATTTATTTGACAGATATTTGTATTCTTATTGTTTGAATACTTTCTCATTCTGAGTACTGATGAACCTATATTGCCACTTGTTTTCTAATTTCAGATATTGTTTGTGTATATCAGTATTATTATTTGCTTCTAGCTATATTAAGATATGATCTATAACACAAAGATTGATATTGTCAATGGAATTGATAATATTCTGCTTATAGAATTAAATGGGCGATAAGTTCTATGCTTTGTAGAAAAGAACTATAGATTGTAGCAAATTAAATATAGTAAGCTTGGAAAGATTTAACCAATTTTCAGTCAGTTGTTTGCTGGATTTATATTGAATATAAAATTTCATCTTGATATTGTTGGAAATATGTTTCATATGTTTGCAGATAAATCACATATAACCAGAAATCAGTTTTATATAGCTAGAACATACTTTTTGGTAGATGGTAATAAGTTGTATTTATATATAGACAAATATATTTGCACTTGTATTTCTAGAATTATGTACAAATTGACATGTGGTCTTCTTGCATAGTATTCAATAACGTATCTCAAATATTACCATTTCAACATATCATTAGCCTAGTGTTAGCTATGATTTTTATTTAATAATATTAATACAGTCTGAAAAACCCTAATGTACTTCCAACTATCCTCAATTCTCAGCCACAATACTGTTACCATTCATTACTTACTATTGCTATCCTCCAAAATATTATACCTGGTATTACACTCTTAGAGTGGAAATATATATAATTACTTATGGCATGCCCAACTAGACTTGTATCACCTGTCACAGATCACAGCGGCCTGAGTTATATTTTTAAAAAAGTAAAGGTTTTTGAATGGCACTGCTTCTAGAACCGCAATGTTTCTCTCAAGTAAATCAAGTGAGAGAATACCTGACTCTGGTCAAAGCAAAGTGCACATATTGAATATCTTCAAAACCCAGTATACAATGAAGGCTTCAGAATAAAGTATTTGAAAGATCTATATGCAACAAAAGCTAGAGAATATTCAGCTGCAAACAGCCAAGGATCTTCCACTGTCAAACTTTGCTCAAGTGAACACAGTTCGAGAATGCACCGCTCTCAACTGAGTGTAGCTAGAGAAAGCTCACTTCTACATAGTAAAGCTAGAGTAATGGACTTTTCACTCAATGATTCGAGAAAATCTACTGTACCAAATAGCAACCTACTGTGTTTCCAACAAATTTTTGTTGTATGGAGGCAATTAGATGAAACGAATTGTGTTGGTCCACAAGACAATTACAATAGGGTTGGGACCTTGAAGCATGACAATGGTTTGGACATAATCTATTAATAATAATTATTTCAAGAGATTGGAAAATAGAGACCAGTAGTGGTTACAAAAAAAGAGTATTGGTTCAAAGGTAGTTAAGGTGCTGGAGTTCAGGAGCAAAGTATAAATAGAATTTAAAAGTAAAGATTAAAATATAATGACTTTCTGTTTCTTCAAGGATAGATAGATATTATCAACCAAACTTCTCAGCAAGAACAAAAAAGCCTCAACCATGTATATATTTGGAAAGCCAATTCTTTTCCTTGTAAACCTTTTAATTATTTCCATATTCTGAGAAAAGATTCTAATCCACTACAATCAAAGCAAGTTCTGCATCATAAAATAATATTACTTTGATTGCTGAACTCAGCGTGACAATCTCAGTGTCACACTAACCTCTGTCACTTTCGATATGTCCAACACAATATTCAAAACCAGTTAGAGCATTGTTTCTATGTTGACTGAAAACAACAAGCCCTTTTGAAAGGAAAAGTGTGACCAATTACTTATTATCGTCAAATTATATGAAAACATTACCATTACCCAACTCCTCCCTGTCAGTAATTGTATTGCAATACATTCTTTGCCACGGAACTGGTAGGACCCAGCCAATATAGCAATAGCACTGATACATCTCAAATATAGAGATATACTCCTTTCACATATCCACAACATTTACAATCACAGAGAAATAATGTAAGAGTTCAAGGAAAGCCTTGACAATATTTCAATAAGACTAAGTTGCACCCCAATCATGCTGAAGTAGTATAAGCAACAGTTCCAAATGCCTGGTTCAGTTCTGGTTCTGAGTTAGAACTGAACTGGAACTGTTGCAACAGGCATTATCCTATCAAAAAACTGAACTGCACCCAAAACTGTGGTCTTTTGGCTGGTACTACCCCATACTTTCTCACTTGAATACAGTATTTGAGGTCTAATTGTATTACAGTATAATATATACGTATATTATGTAGGTTTGGATACGCTTCTATCTCCGGTCATCCAATTTGTGATTCAATCAATACCCATTGAGTCGCTGCAATAAGCACCCAATTTGTGGGATTACGTCACAGCAACTCAATGAATAATGCTCAGAATGTAAATTGTAGACTGGGAGGTTAAAGAGCACCCAAAACTGAATATTATACATAACAAATACTTGGTAACCCAATTCGAACTCAAAAACTGAATTGGTGCCAATGTTTGGAGTGCACAAAAATATGGCTCTGCTGAATACATAACCTGGCCAAAAAAAACCGCAGTTTTAGGTACAATTCAGGTTTGGGACTGTATATTATAGGGCAGTTTGGTTCCGTGGTGGTTTCAGAACCGAACTGGCACCACAGTTCCGGTTCCAACCATCACTGCAACCAGGTAATTTGGAAGCATTGCTAATACTATGCTGAAGTTCACTGCCTCTTGACCATTGCCAAACGAAATAGTTATCTATTGTTCAACCAAATTGAACCCCGTCTACAAAATACAGGGCAACAACATCAAATGAAATACTAATGAAGCTATGAAGATTCATATCTTCACCATTTTGTTTGATTTATCTTTATCTACTATCCAACTTCTCAAACAGGAGTTTATTGTCCAAGCAGCTATTCAATAAATTGATATAATATGAAAATATACTGAACAAGTAAAGATAACCAATGAGGTTGTAGATATATTCACCTGAGAAGATATATAATTCTATGGTAGAAATTGTGGTACTGGTCACTGCCATGGCCAACAAAGAAAGCAAACAAGGAACATTATTAAGAAATTGTTATCAGAAGTATGAATATATATATTGGAGAATAGACAATATTATTATTACAGAATGCAGAAAGGAAAAGATTGACAAAAATCACTTAAACAATGGCATTTCGGATAGCTCCAGCAATGATCTATGAACTTTGCGATTTCGGTTATCTTATTGGATATATCGAATCTGACTGTACCAACCTCAAAAGTCCCTGGAATCAATGGAATAATGTCAGTAAATTTCTGGCATCGCTATTGTGTACTACAGCAAATGATTGTGACCCAATTTGACCAGCTGTTGATACCAGTATATTCACTGCAGTATCCACTCCAGCTGCATGAGGTATTGTTTCTGCAGCATCTTACCATATATACAAAAATTATCGCTGATTCAACTCAATAAAGAATCTTTATTCGTCAATAGTCTTTAAACTTTGAGATTAAATCCAAGTTGCAGTAAGTCTGTAAGAACTTGTAAATATTTGATATACTTGAATATTCATTTACATTTGGGCATAATAAGTGCTCCATATTATCTTTATCAATCTGTTTTATTAATAATTGAATAAATGATTTTTATGTCATATCTCCTGCAACTGATTTGACTTTGGTAGTGCCAAATATATATATGAAGTTCTCTTGAAGATATGGAATATAGAAGAAACAATGCAGATCATCAAGTACACATATCACCATACCATAAATTATATACTCCATCTAGTATTCCATAAATGTATTCTACACTACCTCTCAAAGTGCAGCTAGTATTGTACCTTCATATACTCCTGCAGCTGTATGTCCGAAGCCCAATTGAAAGCCTCTTACGATTTGAAAAATACTACGATGGTATGGATATCTAGTCCACATTGATTACATTGTCTTATTTCCTTACATTGATAAATACACAACGATGAATGAATGCACACGAAATCTATTGAGATCAAATGTATGTTCAAAATAATCAAAATCAAAACCAAGTATAATAAAAAGAAAATGAATTTGTACATTTAGCTGTATATCGACTATTTTCAATATTCTCCTCCTTCGACCATTGTTACAATATATTATTCATGAACAAATATTCCTGCTATTCCTGTATTTGGGTCTTCCTCACTAAGAAGTTGGAAATATATTTCTCCGACTGTCAATTATTTCAAGATTGAGTTGATTGTATGGGCCGTACAGTGAAGCTGTTTAGGTTTCATATTAACTGTGGAGAATATAAAAATAAAATCTTCCAAGTTGTACAGACAGCTTATGGTACAATAAATATACCCTGTCCTCTATATAGTCACCATGAAAATGGGATTGCTGAACAAAGAATTCAAACCATCACCAAGAATGTTCAATCTGTAATAATTGATATCCATGTACACATTATTTTTGGAATGATATAGTCAATATTGGAGTTTGCTACTACCAGTAAACTTCAAATCAAATCCTAGTCAACAAAGACAATTGTAATATGAATCAAGTATAATATTCTACTCCAGATGCAATGCTGTACAACAAAACAGGTAATACACTATTATATATAGTCTTTCTTCACCATATTCTACAATTTGACTACTGTGTTTGTCAATTCATCTGTGAACAATAATACTGTGGAAATTTTAGTTCAAAATCCAAGTCATATATATTAATCAAGTATATATACGATTTGACTATATTTAGATGAACATGGAATCTGGTATTCCAAGTATTAAAATCACTGTCAGATGTTATTCTGGATAAGAAGAGAAATTTCCATTGTTCATATCTACACTGAGGCAGGATAGAAATTTTAAGTGGCTATAATTATTGGAATATAATATGGAAATCAACAATGGATATTGAATTCTCCAACTACAAAATTAAACTAAAAGAAATGGACTTTGTATACCCATACAAAATAATAGCCAATCTGGTATAGTTCAGTGAAGAAGTAACATTAGCAAAAACAGATTTTTGTTGAGTAAGGTTATTGAACGTGCTGCGCCCATGAAGACCGAAACACAATGTGGGTGTTGGCGAGAATGGGCCTTCAAGTTGCATCGTAGCGACACCATGCTCAAGCTTTTGTTACTCTTTAATGAACGAGCGCTGGTTGTGCTTTTATTTCCGCGAACTCTCCATGCTACTTTCGTCAACACTTTGGTGAAGTCAAATACTATGGGCTCAAATAGGGTTGTGACCCCATTTGAGGCGAGTAACTATCGTCTTGTCTTTGTCGTCAAGATGTTTGAAATACGCCTGCATTGGCATTATTCAAACCCCATTGAATTTGTATGGCCATCCCTTACGCTCTCTTAATTTTCCAAACTTGCGATAGTCATCTTCCTCAACTTACTCAAATTGATAAGGCTGTTTATTCGATTTAAGTTAGTATTCATTCCCATGATAATAATTTTTGTACGCAGCAGATGTGTTCTCATACTTCTCACGAGTTGACTTTAACAATGGTCGTCGCAAATATTATTTCAGTAAACCTTTCATTTTATATAGTGCTTACTAACCGATGACAATTACGATACTAAAGATTTCAAATGTCTGTGCAATAATTGTGAAAAAGAAATACAACGATCTTAAGAACCAAAAAACCATATTGCAAAGAACAACATATGTGTCGCCTGTCCATTATGTATATTCCCTCTGTCAGATACCACTCGCTCTCTCTCAACAGTTATTGAGGCCAGTTATATGATGAAGTCAAAGCTCCAATAATCCTCTGAACTAACTTTTTCGGTGGCCGCAACATTGAGATTGTCATTGCAATTGTCGTTGATGTTGTTGGTGTTGGTGTTGCTCGTGCCACTGATGTCAACAGTACTGGAGATTATATCATGTCGCGCGGGACTTGGTAGGAGTGATGATTGCGCAGCTTCAACTTCAGCAGTCATATGACAAAATGTGTTGTCAGAAACATCAACAAGCCCTTCAGGGACATATGACAGGTATTCTTCCTCGTGTACTTCCTGGTCATTGTACAGCATTGATGCATTCACCTCGAAAACTCCTGTCCATCTCTGCCTTCAATGAATCATTCTTTTGGCGTCTTCAATTGTCTTGGTTTGGACCTCAGGGGAAGTTGAAAGGAACTCGGCTTCAAGACGTCAAAATATAACTATTCATGGACAGTTAGTATGCATTATCAAATATGATTGAATGTGATCTCACAATGTACACCTCCACCAGGGCCAAACTCAGCTGGTGCCTTGTATTCCCCAGATTTCCATGCTCCAAGGCAATGGTGAATTGCTGTCACAGCAAGTACAATGAACGTCAAAATGATTATATCAATCATTCCATGGGCTTTCATTCCCAATTTTCCTACTCTTGCAATGTATGTCTCGTAAAGTATGACCACAATTTTGGTCACCGCAAAATGATACTTGCAATTCTAACAAGATACATTAGACGACACATTTCGACATTGTTTAAAGACATAGCGATCTGGTCCGCTCAGGTCATCTGATCGCTCTCGATCGAAGTGGTATGTGATACGTTGTTTGACTCCATCCTGGTCCATTGTTCTGAAGCCATACATAGAATCCACCTGTTCCTTGTACTTCTAGACAATTGCCAAGCGTGAGAAGGTAATGTTGCCAAGGGCCTATAGCTTGTCAGACAAAAATTGTTGTAGAGAGGATAACATAAATACCACCGAAATGTATGCACGAGGAGGGTGGGGGTTTTTCATAACTGGATCGACTTTTGTGACATAATGATACCACAACAAGTGGATCTGGGCGGTCTTGACTCCATTAGTGGTGAAAGAGTTACTGAACATTGCATATCTGCCGGCGATGGGCTTCACTTGGGTAGGAACCAATGCTTCGACACCGGACAGCGTCTGTTGGATACTGTATTCTGCTCAAACTATTTGTCCTGTCACCTCGTCAATAGGTTCCAGGAAGGTGAACTCCATCCAAAGGTGTTTCAAGACCGCACAGTGCTCACCCCTTTGCTTACGTGTCATGCACTATACTAATGATTAGAATATGAAAATTGTCATTTCATTATCAGAGTCCATACCTTCTTTCAAGAAATCTCAGGGGTCCTTTGCTCCACCTCATAATCGTTATCGATTTCAATATGGACCTCTCGTTGACTTGGGGCGTGAGGTTGGGTGCAAGGAGGAGTGAGTTGGCGAAGCGCAGAGCACTTACTGGTACATCTTTGAGAGGATAATTGGGTATTGTGGTCGTAAAAGCAGCGATTATCGTACGTATCAGGAATTTCTGAGCGCTCGTCAGCGGCATCATTGCCTTGTCTGGATGGTCGATGACTTCAATTAGACGGAGGTCGAGAATGCTTGCATCTAAAAGTCATTTTATTTGAAAGGAGTTTGTAATAACGAAAGAACAAATGAAATATAAAGAGCATATAATAAACATGATAGAGAGTGTATGAAAACTGTAAAAGATAGGACAATAATGGTTGTCGAATGAACGCTCTTCATCGTTGATCAACTAACATGGTGGATGGAGCTACATGTTCAATTAACCCCCTGATTTTGGCCACTCCCATCAGAATACGTGCTATCGCTTGAAACGAGCATGGTCAACTGAATTTTCATTCGTCTAAAAAGCAACGATTGTCGTAAAGAACATTGGGCTGTACATCGCTGACCAGAGTAGGGTTGAAACACTGAGAGCACTGGAGTGTGGTGAATGATTACGGTATAGGCAATGGAGCGCAGAGTATATTTATGGTATAGACCACTGAATTTGTCGTTCCGGCAATCAAAATTCGATTTGAAAAGGGCATTAGTGTTTCAGCACATCGGCAAGGTAGCTTGAAATGGCAATCATCGTATGAACCTCAATCAGAGTCTGAAATCCAATTGGGTGTAGCGCAGACACTAAATCGCAGACACCAAAAATTGATTTGTCTTGGAGCATTTAAGCTTACAATTGAACACGTCGAGGCGACAACGAATATCTTAATTCAAACTACACATACACTGCATAAGAAAACCTATTCCATTGCTACCCAATTACCCCAAATAAACCCAAGCAAAAATCAAACAAAAAATAAACAAAGTCCAAGTAAAAACCAAGCAAATTATAACCTGAGTGAAAACCCATTCCCAGTCAAATCCCGAAGCAAATTGCCAACGACGATTTCCATCGTCTCAGCGTTTCTTTCACTTTTCATTATACTTCAGATGGGCTTAAGAACCTGGAGAGGGAGGGTTGACCAAATACGTATGGTCGCATAGCCAATTGACGCTTTCCTCCGCAGGATCTGGGGGTAGATAGTTGTCACTCCAAATTGGGCGGCTCCTGTTCTGAATAATCGTCAAATATTGTTTTTGACGAATTAGCCTCCTCTGGATAAGTTTACCCCTGGCCATGAGTTTCGCTAGGGACGATGGAGACATTTGTAAGCACCGTGCACCACGAAAGGTCATCCTTATTTGGTCATTGCCATCGGAAGATATTTTCTTCATCGTGTTTCAATGCCATGACAGGATCGATATATACAATGGTATAAATGAACACTTCCTCATCGGGTGGGGTTACTGGACGTTGACGCTTGATTGGCGATATGTCCTCATCACCATGTGATTTTGTCAGCTTTGAAACAGTGATCACGATGATGCAGAACATACCTGTTTCAACCTTTCACTTTCTCTTTGGTGCATTCTCCTCTAGCGATCTGCCCTTCCTCCTCCTGATAGCCATTTCCGCAAGGTTGTCATTGGCGATTTTGCATTGTCTTCCATCGTCATTATTGGCACTAGAATCCGCTTCCCATCGACGAAATTGCACTCTCTGACCAGCTAAATTGGGCATTGAATTGATGCATTGTTTGATCATGCCGTCCCATTTGGCTTTGATTGCTTCCTTTTTGCCATGGATACCCAGGCTCGCAGCGATGCTAACAATCGACTCTCTGACGTGATTGGCCTTCTTGCCTGTTGTTCCCTTCACTTTGTAGAGTGCCAATTATTCCAATGTCCAATTACATTCCTGGATACACTTTTCTGCCACCCATACTTTGAGTTGTTGAATCAGCATCAATACAAATTTAGTATGTCCAACGACGAAGTTGATCGTTCGAACAGGGCAAACGAATTTAGGTTGAGAATGGGTATTGAATTTATAGGAAACAATAGAGATGGGTTTCGAGGATTGCAAAGATGTAATTGAACGTCGGCGATATCAACTTGAAATATGATTAAGGTAATGATGATATGGAGGAATAAGGAGGAAAGATGAGATGAGAAGCAGAATGGAGGGTGGGCGGAAGATGGAAGTATTATATAGTTCTTCTCGCTTGGCTCATAGTAATCGAGCTGACTAGGTCAAGTTGACTTGTGGAATCCTGGTCTGTGGTTGAAAAGAATTGAGGTGATTTCTACGTTCTAATGCGAATTTTGATGGGTCAAACATTCTAATCGGCGTTTAGCTGATGAATATCTCTCTGTTAGACATCTTTCTCCCCGCCATACACCCCGCTGTGATTCTGCCTTGCGATGAGGTTGAACCTACTCGGTCAAGTTGAAACCTATTTGCCATGAGTTCAGGTCGGGTACAAAATGCAGTATCCAGGAGAGAGTTACCTACCATGGGAATGCTGAGTTTAGTATCGAGGAGATCATCGCGATGCGTAGAATCGACGTGTATCATATGCAAAGCATTTCTACTGACTCCCAAGTCGCGATAACTTTCAGACAATTAATGCTTGCACTCGGCTGGTGAGGATGAGGCCGAAGTGCAATAGGACCACTTTCGCCAAAAAAGGAAACACGAGGTTAGGGGTTTTACTGGATATCTCCGCCCAAAAAAAAAACACTGATTTTGTCTAATACATATCTCGTTTTTGCGACGACGAACATATATATACAATGAGTTTGATGAATTGTATACTTTGCAATTATTGCAATAAAGTTGACCATTACACTGGTGCATACATCAAGCACCTCCGACATCACCATTCAGAGAGGGTAAATCACGTTCCTCTGGAGCCGATTCCAGACGAAGGATACACAATGACTGCTGATAATGATATCCTATATCCAGACAATTTCTCTCCATGTCCAAATGACCCGTTTCAATTTTCCGATGACGATTCTACAAGTGAGGACAATGACATTGGCGATGGCTACATGGATACACTACAGCCGACTTTCGAGTGAAATGAACTACAATCGATGTCATTGGACTCACGTGAAGCTGGAAAGGCAATAGCTGGTGATTTTCACATTTTGGACGACGAAATCGACCAATGGGCACCATTGTCTTGTAAGCATGAATATCATTTGGCACGCTGGTGTGTCATGTACAAAATGAGTAGGGCTGCCATCAATGAGCTGATGAAGCTTCCGGGGGTAAATACGAACTTCACATCTGCTTATACTCTGTACACTTCAATCAATGAAATGACCTATGCACTTGGAATTGACTCATGGAAATCTGGTAAAATGAGTTATACAGGTCATGTCAATTCAGAAACGCAACGCAACGACCGAAAGACGTGTTTTATTATTGAGACCCTGTTAACTGAATCGAAGTTCTACTCCAACAATCTGCATTTACAGAGCATATGATATATGCACCATTTAAGGATTATAATGAATTGGGGGAGAGAGTATACTTTGAAGTTGACACATGCGATTGGTGGTGGAATGAGCAGGTATGAGATTTTATTTTGTTGACGCATTGTGATAATTACATGTTCTACACGGTTGAAAAGACCTGTCGGCTCCACTACTGTTCCGATCTTTGGCAGCTCTGATCAAACGCATTTGAACAACTATTCTGGCAATGAAAAGGAATGGCCGATCTACCTTAGTCTTGGAAACATCAATTCGACCATATGATCAAAGCCCTCGAACCTTGGCAGTGTTGTCATCGCCCTGCTTCCAGTACCTCCGAGGCATCACCACTGTGGTCATGGAAAAACAACTGCGATCAAAGAGCAACACGAATACAATCGGGAAGTGCGTTGACGGGTGTTTGAGAAAATCTTTCGTGCTGTCAAAGCTGTTTTCGAGAATGGGAAACCTATGCTCTGTGCTGATGGAAAAATGCGACAATGCTTTCCAATCATCTATGCTTGGATGGCTGATTACTTTGAAAATATTCACCTCCATGCAATTAAACAACCAGGTTGCCCGGTGTGTGAAGCCCAGAAATGGTCGTTTGGAGGGGGCAATCAATCTACCTGGCCATGCCGTGATTATCGACTATATTTCCAAAAGATGATTGAAGCCACACGATTCGCTAATCAAGACCAAAACCATGCATGTGATTATCTTATGGACGGAAGTATCACGACTACGGAAGGCATCTTTTGGATTATGAACTGTGTTTCTTTGCATACATTGATCGTTCGGGATGTTTTACACACTATCTATCTCGGAATTCTGAAGCATTTGATGCAGTGGATAGTGCCATTTTTGGAGTTTCACAATTGAATTGACCGATTCAATGATATTTGGGCACTAATACCTCAGTATCCAGGATTTGCACAATTTAATAAGCCCTACCCAGCCGTGACACAATGGGGTGGCAAAGAGATGAAAGCATTGGAACGTGTTAATGTTCCCATTGACGCAACAATGCTTTTCGATCATGCTTCGGAGCAGCGAGGTCCATTCAAAGCCGCTATGCTTTGTGTCAAAAAACTCATCTACTTTCACCTCATGACTCAGTATCACAACCATACTGATGCGACAATCAAATATATGGAAGACTATCTCATTGAATTTCATCGTCACAAAGACATCTTTAGTCCTTTTTGTGCCAAAAAGTCAACCAAGAAGGTTGCCAAATCTCTGCGAAAGCAGCTCACCATCGATATGCAACATGAGTGCGTGAATGATCCTGCATGGTCACATCTTTCCGAAGTGGCATATCGTCATCGTATCGCCGAGGAAAAAATTTAAATTGATTCAGAAATTGCATCACACTTGGGTAATGAGTCTGACTTCAACTTTGTCAAGATGCATCTGTTGAACCACTTTTCAGATCACATATGTCAGATAGGGCATTTATCAAATGTAAGCTATGAACTACTGGAAAGATCGATGATTGACTTGAAAGATGCGTACTGACAATCAAACCACCATGAGCCATCTTTTCAGATTTTGCGCACGAAAGCCCAGAATGGGGTGTTCCAATACAATGATCTAAATCTCAATGCCGAAAAACGTCATCATGAAAACCAAAACCTATTTCCCACATCTCCTGCAATTTGAATGATGAAAAATCACTGGCCAGGAATCAAGTCTCTAGCAGACCTCTCATTCTGGTGTGGAATGTCAAAAGGGGAACTTCAAAATCATATCGCATGGTGTTTCAAAAGATATGGTATCTACACTGGATATGTCGATAACTACGAAGAATTTCGTTATCTACAAAGCGCAAAATACAGTTGTTATGATTCTGCACCCATTCCAGTGTTATCATTTCAAGGCGACAAGCAGCCAATTTACGTTGTACGATGCACTTGAACCAACTAATGGAGGGAGCATATGCCTCCCCGAAACAATACAGTTTTACTCCAGGACAGAATACAGGGACAGTTCAAGGCAACTAGAGGACGAATTCCAGCGAGATTACGATTTTTTTTGATCATTGTGGATACAGAATCAAATCAATGATCACATTTGGCTGTTGCCACCATAATGGTTGCGGGCCAAATGCGCGAGGTTCCGGGGATGGTGATTGTGCGGCAGCAAGATCAGACACCTACATTACCTTTGGAGGATGGTAGTTATTGTCGAAAACCCCTTTTTGGCGTTGGATCGATACATGTCATCCCTTTACACATGATTCAGTGTGCAGCCCATATTCTTCCATTTTCTTCTGATTCAGATAATAGTCAATGGTTTTTAAATGATACTATTGACTTGGAGGCGTTCAATTCATTGTATGAGTAGATAGGACACATAAAATTGTTGTTGCGTATATTGTATAAGTCAATCACTTTTATTTGTGGAAGAAATTTGTATATTAGTAAATATTGGACATAGCAGTACAAAATGTGCAGCTCTGACGACGCAATATTGCCTTGCGTACAATAATATGTAATAAAGATGACATAAGTTGATATTATCATGAGATCAGGATAAGTGGGAACTAAATCTTAAGCAAGAACCTTAAGAATTGACATTGAGTGTTGTTATGTGAGTTGCCAACTTGGTGACGACTATTTGATATGCTTGGAGTATGAATTTTGTATGGTAGCGGTAGCAGCACGGGGACAAGTGTCAGTATCACTTGGAACATTCAGAACAGTATCAACCGTACCGTACTGTCTTGGAAAGCAAATTCGTTTTTGCTGATTAACCTAGACTGAACTGACAATAATAATGATTTACATCAGCCAGACCCTGACCAATGTCAAGGAATTCTGCCAAGCACATGTGAGAGTTACTTCCTTGTTATGAGGATAATGAACAACCACCAAAGGCTAGAAAAACTATCATTTACAATTGACCTTTCTACTATAACAGTTTCAACGCCCACCAGCAGGTGGACACAAGCAGGTGATCACACCAACCCCTACCATTTCCACCATGGACCAAATTACTAGATGGTGATAGAATATCACCACAAATACATCAATGATTATGGCAAAGTTTCTTGTATCAATATATATCAATTGGAATCCATCAATCTCCACACATACAATATCGATTAAAAAATGAAATTACTTGAAAATACCTATAGCAGAGAAGTACCTATCAATACTATGCAAAAATACACTTCGAACTCTCAACTGATATAAAACAAAATATCATCAGTGGTTTTTACACAGATCCCAATATAGAGTATGTAGTCAAGATTCAGGTTGGAACATAACTATTCCCAAGTCAATGGTTTGGATAGCCATCAGAACAAGTGTAGGAAACAAACCATAGAGGTTGAAGAAAATTGACCAATAGGTTTGATTTGCACCAACCGAATCCTTGCAAAGATTTTTTCTCAAACCCTACCAAAATTGACCCCTGATTTTGAATGAAAATACATAAGCTTGTTCCTTTCTGATTGGCTCAATATTGGTGTCTCTAGTAGGTCAATTCAAATACTACAAGGGAAAACAAATTTCAAACTGATTGGACATGAACTGCCTTATGTCTTTTCATTCAAAATTAATAAGTTTGTATTCAGCTTTGTGACAAACCTGAGGAAATTCCCAAATCTTGGAACAAACTCAAATCAAATCCCTGTTCATTTCAATCCAGTATGAATAAAATTGGTTTTTTGCCAATACTAATGAGAACTGAATTGAACAGAATGATATTAGTTGACTGCATCTTTTGGAATAACCCTATTGACTGAGTTATTCAATTGTACTACTGTAGTATATTGTATGGAATTGTAACCAAGTAAGGATTGATAAAGAATAGTCATATTCTTTGGAAGAAAACAGGTTTGGATATTGCAAGAATATCAAATAGAATTCTGTAATGGAAATATATGTATAAGTGGAAAAATAGGTTATGAAAGAAATGAAGTAGGTTTGGACAATTGATTGAATATAAAAATGATATCAGGTTGGTATAAGTATAGATGACATATGAAGTTAGAGAGGGTTTGGATGTATTTAGAGTGAGCTAAGGTAACAATAGTCATAAATGTTGTATAAATGTCTAAAGATTCTGTGGGGGGGATTGGTTTGTTCTTCACTTGTTCTCTAGTCCACTAAACAATCAACAAGTTAGAAACCAGCTGCTGCTTAATTTTGTTATTCCGGGTTCAGAGTCTCTTATTGTATTTGCATACTTGCAAGTTTGAATCTTGGGTTTCATTTACCCATAGAATCTTGAGCATTGAAACATTGACAGAAAAATAAGTTTACAATCAATTCTATCAGTAATATTCTCAGTGTATGTATCAATTCCCTCACTATTCAGGCAGCAATTACTGTTTCTATACCTGAAATATTTGCTGAAACTGTTTTGAATTTACCAAGCAACTTTGAAAATTGATTGGTTAGTTATATTTATTGAAAACATATCTATTTGCCTTTACTGTGGACTTTTTGAAATCTTATGAATCTGGATATATTTGGCAATCAGTACCAATTCTAGTTTAAAACATAAGTGAACAAACCTGCAATTTCATTTATTTCAACTATTGTTCAGTAACCTTAAAGGAATCAAATCTTCACTATTATAATATGACAATCATGGGCACTACCAAAACACAACAGGAGTAGCTTGCTAGTATAACTTTGAACTATCAGGTGGAAGAAATTGATATCTTCTTTGACTGCATTGAAGAGTTCTCTTGGATACTTTTCTCCAATTTGGATGCTCAGACTCAAATCACTCCTACCTTGGTACGAAGGCAAGTATTGTCAAAATATGCCCCTCTGTTGGCAGAGATATACTTTGCACAAGCAGACATTTCAGCCAATATTAATGCAATTGAAGTCTGGTATCAATTCAAGCAAATCAATCTATCTATCAAGTTTAAATTCCAACTAAGCAGAATGTATTCACCACCAAAAATACCCAAATATTTTGACATTATGTATTAATATATTGGAAACACAGTAGCTGCATTCTGTAAAATAGTTTTTGTTCCAACAATTGCTGGATATAAATATTATGTTAGTGCACTGCAACTGATCCAATAACTGTCAACATCAAAGTTGAGATTTAATTATAGTAGAATATTATTTTAATGATATTTGTTGCTATTAATCTCTGCATTAATTTTGCAAAATATTATATTTATAATAATTATTTGTAATTACTAGATTCTTATAGTTCAAATAAATTTGTTAAATTAAAGTTTCAAATGAAATAAAAATCTGTTAGAACTGATAACTGAGAATTGAAAATATTGATATACTTATTTATTGCTTCAAATAATAATATTTTTTTTGAAAACCAATACAAAACTTCAAAATTAAAATTTTATAAGTATTTGATCTACTTTTTAAATTATAATAGTCTATATATATTTAATTCATAATAATTTCTTAAATAAAATTTGGTTCTTTATTACAAATCATATAGATTGAAAATAATAAACTGTACTGGCCATTGAGATTTGGATGTCAGCAGTCAGCACGGAGAGTTTGTCCAGCAGTTTTTATGCCTCTTGTCAGCATCAGCAGGACAATATCCAAACCATACAAGGTGTCAGCACCTGTATGTTTAATTTTATACAATACACTTAAATTGACATATATTGCAGGGTATTTTCCTGCTTGGTTCACCCTTTATCCCACCTGCTTTTTCTGCAGTTCTGATGGCATGCCACAAATTGAGATTTTCTTCTACCTACTACCATCATTACTATAACCCTGTCCATCTCCTCTGCAGCAATCTGTACGGACTGTCTAAAACAAAATTGCCTGTCCGCAATAGACAGTGTTTGAACCTCAGTGGCCAGTACAGTAATAGATATGCCAATCAAGATGTTATGGTTTTGGCTATTATAATTTGTTTGAAATAGTAATTATAAATATTTAATTCAAATTATTTCTTTATAAATAGTGGTAATTAGCAGCCATATAAAACGTAGTATTGAATGTTTTATACAGATTGATCACAGTATTAAGGTACTAATTAGTATCTGCTTCTACTTTTTCAGAAGTTTTCATCTTGCAGTCAATCTTCTATTTATTAACAATTTTATGCCACCAATATCAATACTTTTATTAATTTAAATGTTGGAAAAATTTTTGTATTTAAAGTCTTCGGTAGAAGTACTGTATTGACTGTATATTCATATAATATACAGTCTCCAGTGAAAAGTTTTGGTAAAACATTTATGCAGGCTACTGGAGATGTGCATATACCATAAATCGACCTCCTGATAGACCACAACCGTAATTGCTACGACTACAACAATGCCACCGAAGCAGAAAATTCAGCAGAAGCAGATGATACGACCATGAATACTGCAGCCACTATTACAGCAGCCACAAATACCACAGTGAAAGACCGACTGAAGAGAATTGACCAATATGCAACAGGGGATGATAATGACATTCTGTTTTATCTGAAAACAATATGTACGGTCGTGAAGATAATAGGTTGACTGTAGTTAATAATAATCATTTTCTCACTCATACAACTCAATGGCTGTCAATTGATAACCTTCCATAGAGTGGTAGACCAAAAATCCTTATATGGTGAGAAGAGTGAGCAATATTCAGGGCTGCCGGAAAGATGTGGTCCTTTACAAATGAAGAGTTATGGCAGTTATAGGCATTCCACATATCAATAAGCACTATTATGCAATTTCCATGGGAACCCAATATTTGCAAGTGGCTAGAAAAGAAAAAACTGAAACTTACAGAAGAGCATGCAAGAAAATATGTGTCTTGGGCATTGGAACACAAGATTGGGATGCTGAAGAAGATGACGGTGTGATTTGGAGTGATGAGTGTAGTGTGGAGAATTCACCAATTGGGATACAGTTCTTGATATTTCAAATTCCACCAGAAAAGTGGCATAAGGAGTGTATTGTACAATTAAAGGGTTAAAGGATAAATTACTTATGATATGCAGTTGTTTTTGGGGAAACAATTGTGGTCCACTTGTACCACTACCACAGAGGTCAATTACTGTCCTAGTCTACCCATACATACTCCACAAATATCATTTTCCAATCATTTCTCAAATATTTATATCAGCAAAAACTAATTTGCCATCCGAGACAGAACGGTACAGTCGATACTGTTTTGAACGTTGCAAGACTTAGTGAAACTTGTCCCCACGCTGCCACCGTCACCATACGAAATTCGCACTCCAAGCATTTCAAATAGTCGTCGCCAAGGTGGCAACTCACATACCAACACTCATTGTCAATTCTTAAGGTTCTCGCATAAGATTTAGTTCCCACTTATCTTAATCTCATGATAATATCAACTTATGTTATCTTAATCACATATTATTGTGCGCCATGCCATATTTCGTTGTCAGAGCAGAACATTTTGCGCTGCTATATCGAATATTTACTAACATAAAAATTTCTTTTACAAATACAACTGATCGACTTATACAATATACACAACGACGATTTTGAGTGTTCTATCTACTCATACAATCAATTGAACGCATCGAAGTCAATAGTATTATTCAAAAACCATCGACTATTATCTGGATTAGAAGAAAATGGAATCATATGGGCTGCACACTGAATCATGTGTAAAGGGATGACATACGTCGATCCAACGCCCAAAAGAGGTTTTCGACGATAACTACCATCCTCCACGGATCATGTAGGTGCCTGATGTTGCTGCTCAACTATCTCCATCCCTGGAACCTCGTGCATTGAGCCTGCAACCATTGTGGTAAGAAGGGCCAAAAGTGATTGTTGATTTGACTCCGTATCCACAATGATGAAAAGACATCATAATCTTGCTGAAATTTGTCCTCTAGTCGACTTGAACTGTCCCTGCGTTCCATCCCAGAGTAAAACTGTATCGTTTCGGGGAGGCTAATGCTTCCACTATTGGTTGGTTCCAGTGCATCGTACAATGTGAATCGTCTGCTGGTCGCCTTGAAATGATGTCACTAGAATGGCTGCAGAATCATAATGACTGTATTTTGCGTTTTGTAGATGACAAAATTCATCGTCATTATCAACATATCCGGTGTAGTTACCATATCTTTTGAAACACCATGCGATGTGATTTTGAAGTTCCCCTTTTGACATTCCACACCAGAATGAGGGGTCTGCTAGAGACTTGATTCCCGGCCGGTGATTTTTCATCATTCAAATTGCAGGAGATGTGGGAAATAGATTTGGGTTTTCATGATGACGTATTTCGGTGTTGAGATTAAAATCTTTGAATTGGAACACCTCGTTCCGGGCTATCGTGCGCAAAATCTGAAAAGATGGCTCATGGCGGTTTGATTGTCGGTACGCATCTTTCAATTCCATCATCGACCTTTCCGGTAGTTTATAGCTTACATTTCATAATTGCCCTATCTGATGTATATGATCTGCAAAGTTGTTCAACAGATGCATCTTGACAAAGTTGAAGTCAGACTCATTACCCAAGTGGGATGCTATTTCTGAATCGATTTGAATTTTGTCCTAGTCGATGCGATGACGGTTTGCCGCTGCGGAAAGACGTAACTATGCTGGATCATGCACCCGCGCATGTTGCATATCGATGGCGAGCTGCTTTCGCAGAGCTTTGGCAACCTTCATGGTTGACTTTTTGGCACAAAAAGAACTTAAGAAGTCTTTGTGACGATGAAATTCACCGGGATAGTCTTCCATATATTTGATTGTTGCATCGGTATGGTTGTGATACTGAGTCATAAGGTGAAAGTAGATGAGGTTTTGGACACAGAGCATGGCAGATTGGAATGGACCTTGCTGTTCCGAAGAAGGATCGAAAAGGGTCATTGCAACAATGGGAACAATAACATGGCCTAATGATGTCATCTCATTGCCACTCCATTGTGTTATAGCTGTGTAGGGCTTATTGAATCATGCAAATCCTGGATAATGAGGCATTATTGCCCAAAGGCCATGGAATTGGTCAATTCCATTGTGAAACTCCAAAAATGGCACTATCCACTCCATCAAATGCTTCAGAATACCGAGATAGATAGTGTGTAAAACATCAGGAACAATCAATGTATTCAAAGAAACACATTTCATATTCCACAAGACGCCTTCCGTCGTAGCTAAACTTCTTTCCATAGGATGATCACGTGTACAGTTTCGGTCATGATTATCGAATCATGTGGCTTGAATCATCTTTTGGACATATAGTCGATAATGACAGTGTGGCGATGTAGATTGATTGCCCTCTCCAAACGACCATTTTGGGGCTTCATACACCAGGCAACCTGGCTGTTTAATTGCATGGAGGTGAATATTTTCAAAGTAATCGGCCATCCAAGCACAGATGATTGGAAAGAATTGTCGCATTTTTCCGTCAGCACAGAGCATGGGTTTTTCTTTCTCGAAAACAGCGTCGAGAGAAGTCAAAATAATCTCAAAAGCCCATCCAAGCACTTCCGGATTGTATTTGTGTTGTACTTTAATGGCGGCTGTTTTCCCACGACCACGGTGATGATGCTTTGGAGGTACTGAAAGCAGGGTGACGACGACACTGGCAAGGCTTCAGGGCTTTGATCGAATTGTCGAATTGATGTTTCCAAGACTGAGTTGGATCGGCCATGTCTTGTTATAGCCAGAATAGTTGGTCAAATACGTTTGTTCAGAGCTGCATAAAATCGGAACGACAGTGGAGACGACAGGCTTTTTCAACTATGAAGCACATTTAATTATTATGATACGTCAACGAAATGAAAGCACACACCTGATCATTCCACCACCAATCACATGTGTGAACTTCAGAGTATACTCTCTCCCCCAATTCATGAATCCTTAAATGGTGCATATACCATATGCTCTGTAAATGCAGATTGTTGGAGTTGAATTTCGATGCAGTCAACAGGGTTTCGACAATAAAAACGCGTCTTTCTGTCGTCGTGTAGCGCTTTGAATTGACAAGGCCTGCAAAACTGACTTTATCAGATTTTCATGAGTCAATCTCAAGTGTATAGATCATTTCATCGAGTTCAGTGTACAGAGAATATGCAGATGTGAGGTTCATATTTACCCCCTGAAGCTTCATCAGCTCATCGATGGCAGCCCTACTCAATTTGTGCTTGACACAGCAGTGTGCCAAACGATATTCTTGCTTACAAGACAATGGTGCCCATTGGTCCATTTCGTCATCCAAAATGTGGATATCACCATCAATTGCCTTTCCTGCTTCATGCAAGTCCAATGTCATCAATTGTAGTTCATTCGACTCGAAAGTCGGCTGTAGTGGGTCCATGTAGCCATCGCCATTGTCATCGTCCTCACTTGTAGAATCGTTGTCGGAAATTTGAAATAGGTCATTTGGACATTGAGAGAAATAGTTTGGAAGTAGGATATCATTATCAACAGTAATTGTGTATCCTTCGTCTGGAATCTGCTCCAGAGGCACTTATTTTACCCTCTCTGAATGGTGAAGTTGGAGGTGATTGATGTATACACTGGTGTAATGGAAAACTTTATTGCAATAATTGCAAAGTGTACAATTAATCGAACTGATTGGAGATATACTTTCGTCATCGCAAAGATGAGATATGTAGTAGAGAAGATATGTGCTTATTTTGGGCGGAGATATCTGGTAAAACCCCTAACCTCGTATTTCCTTTTTTGGCAAAATGGGTCCTATTGCACTTTCGCTTCATCTTCACCAGCCGAGTGCAATCATCAATTGTCTTACAGTTATTGCAGTTTGGGAGTCAGTGGATATGCCTTGCATATGATAGATGTCAATTCTGCGCATCGCGACGATCTCCTCGATACTCAACTTGGCGTTTGTATGGTAGGTAACTGTCCTCTGGATACTGCATTTTGTACCTGACCTGAACTCATGGCAAGTGGGTTTCAAATTGACCAAGTAAATTCTATGTTATTGTGGGGCAGAATCATAGCGGTGTGTATGGCAGGGAGATAGACGTTTAACAACTGGATATTCGTGGTTGAAGCGCCGATTTGAATGTTTGACATATTGAAATTGGCATTAGAACGTAGAAATTGCCTTGATTCTTTGCCGCCACAGACCAGGATTTCGGAAGTCAACTGGACCTAGTCAGCTCGATCACTATCGGACGAGCAGGAAGAACTATTTATTAGTCCCATCTTCCGCCCGCCCTCGATTCTGCTTCTTATCTCCTTTTCCTCCTTATTCCTCCATATCATCATTACCTTAATCATATTGCAAGTTGATATCGCCGATGTTCAATTCCATCTTTGCAACCATCGAAACCCATTTCTATTGTTTCGTTTAAATTCAGTACCCATGTTCAATGTAAATTCTTTTGCCCTGTTCGAATGATGAACTTCGTTGTTAGACATACTAACTTTGTCTAGATGCCGATTCAACAACTGAAAGTATGGGTGGTGGAAAAGGGTATCGGGGAATCCAATTGGACATTGGAAACATTGGGGGTCTATGAAGAGAAAGGAACAACAGGCAGGAAGGCCAATCGCGTCAGAGAGTCAATCGTTAGCATCGCTTTGAGCCTTGGTATCAGCGGCAAAAAGGAAGCATGCAAAGCCAAATGGGACGGCATGATCACACAATGCATAAATTCAATCCCCAATTTAGCTGGTCGACAGTACGATTTTGTCAATGGGAAGTAGATTCTAGTGCCAATAATGTCAATGGAAGAAAATGCAAAATCCCCATTGACGACCGTGCGGAAATGGGCATCAGGAGGAGGAAGGGCGGATCGCCAGTGGAGAATACACCAAAGAGAAAGCAAAATGTCGAATCAGGTACGTTCTGCATCGTCGTGATCACTTTTTCAAAGCTGACAACATTAGATGGTGATGAGCACATATCGCCAATCAATCGTCAACGTCTAGTGACCCCTCCCGATCAGGAAGTGCTGAATTATACCATTGTATACATCGATCCCGTCATGGCATTGAAACGCGATACAGAAATGACATTCCTATGGCAATGGCCCAATGAGGATGACGTTTCGTCATTCACAGTACTGACGAACGTCATCGAGGCTACAATATTGGATGTTGTAAAGACGGTGAATGAAGGGATGCCAGATCGCTCACAGAGTATCCGAGAATTGTGGGGCATCAGTATTTCGCCGGGCGACAATGAACGACCGCAAGGTGAAGATGCGGTTCCCATATTTAACGACAATACAACACTTGCATGGGTTTGATCGACGACCAATTTGGATGTCTGCACACATTATTGCATTCTACTGCGAAACGACGGGGTTCTGAATACTCCAATGCGTGCAGGAAAGTCATTCCTACCACTCGACAAAATTCTTCCTCAGGCGAAACAGATAATGGACGACATAGGCGAAGCATCCGGCAACGAATGGGCATTTTCAAGACCCAGGCCTCGTAGCCTTCCATCATCCTTAACGAAACTCATGGCGAGGAATAAAGTAATCCAGAGAAGACTTATTCGTCAAAAACGATATTTGACGATCATTCAGGCCAGGGGCCACGCCATGTTGGGTGACGACTATCTACCCCCGGATGCGGAGGAGCCAAGCGTCAATTGGCTGCGCGACCACAAGTATTTGGTCCACCATCCCTCTCCAGGTTAGGAAGCCAATCTGTAGCCTAATGAAAAGTAAAAGAAACACTGAGACGATGGAAATAGTTGTTGGCAATTTGCTTCAGGATTTGACTGGGAATGGGTTTTCACTTGGTTTATAATTTGCTTGGTTTTTTGCTTGAGATTGGTATACTTTTTGTTTGATTTTTGCTTGGGTGTATTTGAGGTAATTGGGTAGCAATGGAATAGGTTCTCTTATGCAGTGTTTGTGTAGTGTGAATTAAGATATTCATTGTCGCCTCGATGTTTTCAATTGTCAGCTTAAATGCTCCAAGATATATCAATTTTTAGTGTCTGCAATTGAGTGTCTGCGCTACACCTGATCGGATATCAGACGCTAATTGAGGTTCATATGACCATTGCCATTTCAAGCTATGTTGCCGATGTGCTCAAACACTAATGCACTTTTCAAATCAAATTTTGGATGTCGGAATGACAAATTCCGTGGTCTATACCATATATGTACACTGCACTCCATTGCCTATGCCATCAACATACACCACACTCCGGTGCTCTCACTATTTCAGCCCTAATCTCGTCTGCGGTGTGCAGCCCAATGTTTCCAATGACGATTTTCGCTTTTTAGACGAATGAAAAGTCAGTAGACTATTCTCTTTTCAAGCGATGGTACGTATTCTCATGGGAGCGGCCAAAATCAGGGGGTGAGTTGAATGAGTAGCTCCGTTCATCATGTTGGTTGATCTACGATTAAGACCGTCCATTTGACGAGTATTAACATCTTATCTTTTTACAGTTTTTATACACTCTCTATCTTATTCATTATACGCTCTGTATATTTCATTTATTCTTTCGCGATTACACACTCCTTTCCAATCAAATGACTTGTAGGTTCAAGCATTCCCCACCTCCATCCAATATAAATCATCGACCATCCAGACAAGATGATAATGGCGATGACGAGCTCTCAGACATTCCTGATACGTACGATTATTGCCAGCTTAACCATGAAAATGCACAATTCTCCTTTCAAAGATGTACCAGTCAAATCTCTGCTCTTTGCCAACTATCGCCTCCTTGCGCCCAACCTCATGCCCCGAGTTGACGAGAGGTCTATATTGAAATCGATGACGATTATGAGGTGGAGCAAAGAACCCCCGAGATTTCTCGCAAGATGGAATGGACTCTGATAAGCAGACGACGTTTGTCATATTTTGATCATTATTATAGCGCATCACACGTAAGGAAAGGGGTGAGCACGGTGCGGTCTTCAAAGGGCTTTGGGAGCAAATCACTTTCTTGGAACCTATTGACAAGGTGACAGGACAAATAGTTGGAGTTGAATACGGTATCCAACAGACACTTCCCAGTGTCGAAGCATTGGTTCTTGCTGAGGTGAAGCCCATCGCCAGCAGATATGCAATGTTCAGTAACCCTTGCGTCACTAATACTGTCAAGACCGCCCAGATCCACTTGTTGTGGTAACCTTATGTCACAAAAGTCAATCCAGCAATGAGAAACACTGACCCTCCTCGTGCATACATTTCGGTGGTATTGATTTCATCCTCTCTACAACGATTTTTGTCTGACATGATATAGGCCTTCGGCAAGATTACCTCCTCATGCTCGGCAATAGTCTATTAGTCCAAGGAGAAGGTGGATTCTTTGTCTGGCTTCAGATGAATGGACCAGGATGGAGTCAAACAATGTGTCACACACCTCCTCGATCGAGACCGATTCACATGCCCGGAGCGGACCAGAACGGTATGTCTTTTAACAATGTCGATATGTGTCGTCTGATGTATCTGTTTAGGATTTGAAGTATCGTTTTGCGGTGACCGAAATCGTGGATCTACTTTACGAGACATACTTTGCAGGGGTAATCCAATTTGGAATGAAAGTCCGTGGAATGATCGATATGATCAATTTGATGTTCATTTTACTTGCTTCGACCGTGATTCACCATTGCCTTGGAGCATGGAAAACTGGGGAATACATGGCATCCGCTGAGTTTGGCCCTGGTGGAGGTGCACAATGTGAGATCACATTCAATCATATTTGATAATGAATACTAACTGTCAATGCATAGTTGTATTTTGTCGTCTCGAAGCCGAGTTCCTTTCAACCTCCCCTGAGGTCCAAACCAAGACAATTGAAGACGCCAAAATGATGATTTGTCGAAGGCAGAGATGGACAGGAGTTGTTGAGGTGAATGCATCAATGCCGTACAATGACCAGGGAGTACACAAGGAGGAGTACCTTTCATATGTCCCTGAAGAGCTTGCGGATGTTTCTGACAACGCATTTCGCCGTATCACCACCGAAGTTGAAGCTGCGCAATCTGCACTCCTACCAAGTCGCGTGCGACATGATATGATCTCCAGTACTGTTGATGTCAGCGGCAACAGCAACACCAACACCAACAACATCAACGAAAATTGCAATAACGATTTCAATGTTGCAGACACTGAAATAGTTATTTCAGAGGATTATGTGAGCGTTGACTTCAACATATCTGGCCTCAATGACTGTTGAGAGAGAGTGAGTGGTATCTGATGCAGGGAATATACATAATGGAGAGGTGACACTTATTTTGGTCTTTGCAATATGGTTTTTTGGTTCTTAACATCGTTGTATTTCTTTTTCACAATGATTGAACAAACACATGTAATCTTTAGCATCGTAATTGTCATCGGTCAGTAAGAACTATAGAAAATCAAAGGTTTACTGCAAAAATATTTGCGACGACCATGTGTGATGTCAACTCGTGAGAATTATGAGAACAAATCATCTGCGTACAAAAATTATTATCATGAGAATAGATACCGACTTAGATCACATGAACAGCCTTATCAATTTGAGTAAGTTGAGGAAGACGACTATCATGAGTTTGGAAAATTAAGAGAGTGTAAGGGATGGCCATACAAATTCAAAGGGGTTTCAATAAAGCCAATGAAGGCGTATTTCAAACATCTCGACGACGAAAACAAGCTGATGGTTTTTTGCCTCAAATGGGGTCACGACCCCATTTGAGCCCATGGTATTTGACTTTACCAAAGTGTTGAAGAAAGTAGCATGGAGAGTTCGCGGAAATAACAGCACAACCGGAGCTCGTTCATTACAGGATGATAAAAGCTTCGGACAGTTCTTGCTACAATGCAACTCGAAAGCCCATTCTCGCCATTGCCCACATTGTATTTCGGCCTTCATGGGAGCAGCACATTCAATTACCTTATTCAACAAAAATCCGTTTTTGCTGATGTGTGTAATGCCTTGAATGTTGTTGATGAGTCAAATCTAATGTGAGGCGGTTGCGGAACCACTCCTGAAAGCACCGGCACAGCCCCAATACTTGCACCTGGCGCGATGGAATCAGGGTTGATCAGCGAAATTGATGCTTGCATGTGATGCGGTGGCATAGGCCACTGGTCGTTTCTCTGCATGACCCTGAAGAACTCGAGGGAGGGTGACCCAGTGAAAACACCACACTTTGACAAGACGAAAAGAAAAGGCAAGGCAAAGGAGAAGGGACAGAAAGGCTGCTGGATACGTGGACAGAACAACGCCACCAACACGGATGCAGTAACTGGTGAGGGCGCCACTCGGGGTGGAGGCAAGTATGGCAGTGGTGGCAATACTGATATCTACAAGGTAGGAAATGCCTAAGTGGTATGCACAAGTGCATTGTGCCAGTAACACAGGACGGTCATGGGCTCAAGAATTGAAACCTGAATGGGCGCCAAAGGGAGACAGGATTACAGAAGCTTTTATTAATGAATTCAATGAGTGTTCTGGTAATCTTTTGTGCTTTGATTTGCCCATTACTTTTCCAAGTGGCTCAAAGGAAGAAGTTTATACCCTGTGAGATTGTGGTGAAAGTCATAAGTTCATCAACCCAGAGTTTGTCAACTGGGTCCATAATGGAGAAACCAAAATCATCTATTGCCACTGTTGCAAGATGCTCTTGACTACAGCAGGCTAGGCCAATAGGCTGCCACTGAAAGAGGTCTGATTCACTCATGACATGGGCAGATACTACTATACTGGCTGGTTTTTCATCTACAATCTTGCACAGTACAACTTCATCTTAGGCAACAACAGGATGGGGGATGTCTGCCACCATGTTGACCTACAGTAGAATATCATATGGCTACGACAGACGGCTTCAGATGGCCAGTTTAAGTACTGCCTTGATGGCTTGGCAGGGAATGAAGGAGGGCAGAGAAGTGAGGGAATGATGATGACCGCATGGGCGAAGCCTGATCCCACGCTATTCGAAGACTTTGATGGCAACCTCACGGTAACAGCAGTACAGTATGAGATGCTTATATCAGCAATGGCCCGAAGGTCTCTGGAAATGGTGGAAACTCTGGTCACTGAGATTGTCAACAAAGAGACATTCCAGCTACATTGTGCAATGCTCTGGGCTGAGGTTTTCAGTTCAGAAGCAGTACTGACAGAAGCCAAACGGGCCGCAAGGATCCTGGAGTGCAAATACCATATCTGTACTCAGTACCAATACTTTTTTCAATAACTGACAGGTGTCCTCACCATATGCAAGAATGGCTGTATCCGGATTTGCATGATATCAGGCGTCGAGCCTGCTCATAAGTCACTGTACGGACTTATGCCACCTGATTGGAAGGAGCAAAAACAAACACTCAGAAGTTACTATCGAAATGACTAATATGAAAGTCTAACTCCCCATATGCATCCCCAGTACTATATGTCCCTATGGGCAGCGATGCTGAAGGGAAGCCGCTGATCCAGATGGTGATCGACTATTTTGCTCTGAATATAATAATCATTAAAGACTCATTCCTACTCTCTCACCCAGAAGTCCAGTTTGGCCAAGTTCTATGACATGAAATGATTGTCCGAACTCGACTTCTTCTCCAGATTCCGCTAGCATCACAACCATCCTGACATGATCAAAAACACTTCCTTTATTCGTTCTGACGGATGGTACCAGTGGCTAGTCATTCCATTTGGTGTGGCAAATGCACCCAGGCAGTTTATGCAACTGATGATTGACCTGCTGTGGCAGCACATCGATGTTTACAACTCTATCATATTCATTGGCAATATTTAGATTGACTGAAAAGATAGCGAGGAGCAATCCCACCACATTCAAGTGGTATTGGACACCATTTGCATGGTGGGCTTCCGGTTCAAGGAGACCAAGTGCACATTCGGGAGGACAAAGGTGCCGTTCCTCATATTTGAAATCAAGCGGCAAAATGACAGCATCCAGATGTGACACAAGAAAGTCAAAGCAATCATTCACTGGCCGGATCTAGAGACCCCCCGCAAAATAGGGAGCTTTGTGGCCCTCATATGAATATACTGCCGCTTCGTTCCAGATATTGCGCAAATGCCCTCCCCATTGCTAACCCTTGTCACTTTCGACAACCAGGCAGATCGAGGCATGTTGCACTGATCTCACCTGATGGGTGGCAGTCACGAAAGCCAAAAACATCCTGATGGCCACAATAATTTGCCGGTCAGCACAAGCACTGCCCAAAAATCAGAATTACGATCACCTGGTGCACACTGATGTATCAACCTTCACGATTCCAGCAACACCACGGCAGCTCCAAGGAAGAACCAGGGCTGAGGACGGTATCATCGCATACTTATTGGGATACCTTCATTATGCTGTGATATGCTACAGCACCTACGTTCAAGAGCTACTGGGCATTTGAAATGTGATTGCGCACAGGCAGTTCAATTTCAAACTGAGCCTCAAGTTCAGAGTTCAAACTAACCATTCATTGCTCCAGCACATCCTCGGCCAGCCAAAGCTCATGGGTAGGCAAATATGACTGATGAAGACCCTGCAGGAGTATGACTTCAATATTGTGTACTACCCAGGGGCAAAAAATTATATCCAAAATACTTTCAGCTGCCAAGCGGACTATAAGAACCCACTGCTGCCCCATGTAGGAAACAAAACAGTAACCGATGCCATTGATAAATCAACATTGCACACGGTATATATAGCAGTCCTATGGTCATGTGCGATTCTAGCCAATGGCTGGCTTGACCACAATGGGATGGCCTACGAGTGGGGCCAGTATTTTGAGAACATGGTGATAGCGCTGGGAGCAAAAGAGATATCAGAAGTGGAACCAGGTACAAAAGTGTTAGTGAGGAAAAAGAGAGTACAGCAGTGTGTACAGGACAATGGCCTAATTTGGCAAGGTGCAATGGGGAAGTTAGGCGAACACAAGGAGCTTGAACAATTGGACATTCAGAAAGCTCATAACTCAGTGATTGGGGAACACTTTGGAGCTCAGCAGACAACCATGCTGGTAGCCAGGGAGTATTACTGGAATGGACTAGCTCAGAACATCCAACAGTTTGTTGGTGGATGCTTGGCCTGCCACAGAGGTAAGTCCTCAAACAAGAAATTATACAGCCTGCTCCAACCGCCCAACATCCTCTGCTCATGATGGAAACAGATGAATACGGACTTCATCACTAAGTAGCCGGCAACAGTCAATAATGGAATTGGGAGCACGAGAAACATCACAATCATCACTTTCATTGACTCACTAATCAAGTGGGTCCATTGGGTAGCCACCCAGGAAGTGAGCATAACTGTGGAGCAATTGGCTGAGATCTGCATCGATGGATTCTTCTACCTACACAGCCTACCTGCAGCCACTGCGTCAGACCGAGACCCCTGATCTACCTTGGATTGGTGGCAGCACAATACTACAATCTGGCAAATCCAAACAAAGATGTCGACCACCTTCCATCAGCCGATAGACATTGAAGTGCAGATGGCGAACCGAATCATCAAATGGTACCTGCGGCCTTGGCTGCGTCATACCAATACCAATGGGACGGACTGCTCGGCCGGGCAGAGTTTGGTTACAACTATTACAATCACCACGAACATGGCATGTCCCTCTTCGAAGCTGATCTATGATACAACCCCTGCATGCCTCTCAATGTAATGGGAGCAACAACCGAACCCTGGCCAAGAGAAGGCTGTATAGAGGACAACTTCCCAATGAGAATGAATCACATCCTCGACCAGCAGACAAATGCACTTAAGGTTTCACATGCCACACTGGTGCAGGAAGCAATTGATATACCACAACCCCACAACTTTCGGCCTGGAAATCGTATCATACTGAATATGAGGAATGTTCCATTAGGATATGCAAATCCTACTGGGAATGCACCCAAAGGCGGGGAACATGTCAATGGAGTAGATACTGATGGCCAAGGTGCTTGACGGAGCAAGGCCCAGTGGACGAAGTATATGTGTCCATTCATACTGGGAAATCAGTATGGAAAAAATGCATTCAAGCTGAATAATATTCTGGCTCACCTACAGGTTGACAAGACATTGAACATCAGTCTGTTCAGATGTTGCGAAATTGACAACACCCAGCCACAACTACTGCCACCACCAGTTAGAATCCCAAAGAGTTGCACTTCAAAGGACAAAATCATACGAATCGCAGACTGGATACTGAGTACTGCCAATAGAGAAGTATGTTTCCTGGTGCAGTAGAAAGGCTATCCCAAGGAGGAAAGTACCTGGAAGCCCATCCACCATATCACACATTTCAGTAGAAAAGACAGTTTGAGAAAATACTGAGCAGTGGTCAATAACAATAAACTCTACTGCGTGATCCCAATGGTATACCACTCAAGCACCTACTGTCTGAGGATCGAAGACCATTGAATAGAAATACTGTGACAGGATGAAAGTTGGCGATAATAGGAACGATGGAGAGAAGACAGCAATGGAGAACATGTGCAGTTAGGGTTGTGGAGTCAGGGTTTTCGCGCAAGGATTTTGTTTTGGTGGGAGATGGTTATAAGGTGGTATATGTGGTTATATTAGAGTGCAGCCTTCGGAAGATACAGGGAAATCTTTGTCTCAGAAATTGACATCAATTACACACTTCACATATGGTCTTCCCATACCCATATGTTCAGGTGATGTTGACAGTATTGTTGGCCAAATTTCTTTTGAATTCAATTCTTTTGCTTTGGAACTTGATTGCAACATCATAAAGTTGAAACCAATGACTGCCTAACACGATAGGGTAGTATCGTACTTGTGTAACAAACATTGGTAATGGTTCGTGATGTTCATCTATTCCCAAATATTTTTATGGCATTGTTGTCATGGTTCTGGATTCTATAAGTCTTCCATCAATTTCTTTCAACTCACATAATTCCTGTAATCTTTTCTTATCTATCAGGTGCTGGCAAATACAATCCTTTTCAACAAATGCCATTGCTGTAGCTCTACAGTCGATTAATGCATGGGTGTTGTTTATTTTGTCTCCAATTCTTGGTGAACATTTCACAACAAGGTGCTTGCTTTTCATTAAAGATTGTATTATTTCTACACTATTGATTAAAAACTGCGAAATTCCAACACTACACAAAACATTTGTCAACAATGGTGATTTTTGTCCAGTGCAATGGCCATTGTTATTGCACTGGTTTAAACTTTTTCGGACTCTACTTTTATCTCCATTTCTCTTCCATGATGGTGTTTTTCCTTCAATGGACTGATATGTAATTGTCCAGATGCTGCCTTCAACTTCCTTGTACAGCTTGCCATAAAATTTGTACAATCCCCACAACATTCATTTAGTACATCATCACTTTGGCACTTGCATTCCTCTTGTGTAATTGTACTTGCTTTGACTACCAATAGGTCCATGGGTATGGTACCATATTAACCTGTAACAGAATCAGCTGGAGCAGCCTATGGGGCAGATATTGTGTTGTTTACAGTTTCAGGTTTCTTGGATCTTGGTGTCTATCTTGCTGATCTTCTGGCAGCCACACAGGTTCTAATTCAAATGTCTTGTTTGGATCATAGCTTGATGACTTCATTGAGGTTCTGTAGTATCTCCATATATGGAAGTATGTCTTTAAACTCATTGGATTGTCCACTTCTGAGGTTGTTGTCTTCAGCTGTATCATTTCAGCTAACATCTAGTTCCCACCTTTGGAAATCCACAAAGTTCAAAGAAAATTCTATGTCTGTTTGTCATATTGTGTCAAGTTCCCTATCTACTGTTGTTTGAATATCCTGATCTCCCAAGGCCAGTTGTAGCTTGTTGAGCTAGGTTTATAGGATGTCCAGTTTGACATTGCCAGTTTTCTTGTTACAGTATAGATGTAGTTGGTGGATGGCAATTCCTTCGAATGTATTGACTGTGTATTTTATTTTGGCTTGTTTATCGTACAACTCGCATGGGTCATCTTCCAACTGCAATACCAACTGCTTTATCAAAAACACATACAAAATTCTGAGGTTGCCAAGGTTTCTGAAATTGGTTCATATGATAATTGTTCAAATCACATTTCTGGAAGGTTGTTGATGTGGCTGACGGATGTAATGATTCAACTTTATCACTGTGGTCGTTTTGTATACAGAGAGATTTCTTGATTGCCATGCAACTTTGTCAACTATTGTTAATCTTCTTGGACATTTTAATTGGGTCCTCGCTTCATTTTACAATTTTGATTTCATGATATCTACATTATATTTGTGTCATACAATCAATTTCATCAGAAGTCATTACATCCAAACATATGGATCACATGTCACACCATATAGTTCAACGACAAAATCATTAAATATTAATCTGCTTTCGAATCTTAGAAAATAAATAAACATTTTTCCAATTACATCCAACCCCATAAACATGTTCTGTACTCATCATGGCAAGGAATCTACTGGTTATAAAACAAGCTAAACACATTCAAATGAATTGTGTCAATCCCAAACCTATCATTGTTATGGTGAGCAATATCATATGGAATATGATGGACATGATGTTCAATCAATCAGAGAAGTATAATGCAACATGATCCAATACAGAAGTTAGGCTTTTGTTGAGTGGAATCATCCTCCTGAGGAGCTTCGTGCACTCTCAACAAGCCAAAAGGTTGACCGATCAGACCTGGTATTGAAGTAGTGAGAAGTTCTACAGAAGTCACAACATTGCACTTGCTCTTCTGAGTGAGAATTTGACAGTTCAAATATACTGGTATTCTTTCCTGAGTTGATACAAAGTTTCCTTCCACATACGGACTTGGCTGAAGACATATATAGTCATGTCATATCCACATGAACTTCCATCACAGTTCAGTTCCTGGATATCATACAATGTGCACCGCTTCCTTATCTTTTTGGTATTTGCCACTGCTAGAGCAGCAGCAGTGTTGGGAGTGTAGAATACCTTGACATGGCAAGCAAATACTTTGTTATTGTCAACAAATATTAGTATATTCCTGAAGTAATCCAAACTCTATGCAATGAGTATTTGAAGCCATCAGTCAGGTAATTCACACCATGCAGCATGATCAGAAAGAGTCTTGATGCCTGTACAAATGCCCTTTCACTTCTGAATCACTGGCAATTTTTAAGGGGAAGTATTATTACCCAGACAAAGTATTTGTGCATGGTGATTGAAATTTTGGAATGCCAAGAAGTCTCTTTATGTATTCTTATACAGAATTCACTAGCACATCTCATTTATATTTGATATACAGTATGCAGCATTTATGTCCATCATGTCATACTCGGAAAATTTGGAGCTGATATTTGGTAGGTGGCCAAGCTGGCAAATATGATGGGAGTATTGAGTTAGGAGATGCATTGTAATGAAGTTGAAATAACATTTTTTACTGAACTTTGCTTGAACTTCAAACTGGATTGTTTGCCTATCTTGCTCAATACAATACATCTTTACTGTATGTATCAGGTATCTTGAGCCTGGTTTCAATTTTCTTCCCAATCACAAATCTTTTGAAAGTCATTTCCTCAATACCATTGAAATATTTTTCTTACACTGTATTACATCAATGTGAGCAAATACTTATTTTGGGGGGTGAAATTTGGCAACATAATCTTCCATATATCTTATGGTTGTGTCAGTGTCATTGTGGTACTTTGGCATAAGATGGCAATAATTAACCCTATGATGCCGGGTATGGTATCTGTGAATGGTTGCAGTTGTTTGGAGATTGATTGCAATAGACTCAATATACAGAGTGGCAGAAGCGTTCATCCAAACATACTCATCTCCTTGTGTTACCCTGGTATATCTGCAGTATATAGCTTTGTGAATAGTGTAAATCCCAGGTATGGTAACAGTTGATGTCAAATCTGGATGAATCAGTCCATTGAATTGTGATGTTTAAGTAATACAATTACCCAATCCATTGGATGCTTCAAGATGCTAATCTGGATGGTGTGAAGCAAATGTAATACTGAGAGACTCAGCCAATGGAGTGAGATGAGTGCCAAGAGGACTTCTTCAATGTGCCAATCACCTCAATCATCCAAGTATTGGTGGACAGTATCCTTGTTTATCAAGGGATTTCTGTATTGCGTGTGGTAATCAATTTCAGGAACTTGTCAGCAAATTTTATTTGAGGTTCTAGCCAGAATGCTGCACTACTATACAAATCCTTTGGTGCTTTACACACATGGCAATGAATGGATTCAATTGAGTGGAGGTTCATATTGCCTAAATGATCAGCCATCCATGCCCATATGACTGGAAAGTACAATCATGTATATCCATCCGAGTATACCATATGGCTGCCATGCTCAGAAACTGCATCCACCCAGGTATATACTGGATTGATAATACTTGGTAGCACCTCCTGATTATAGCTCTGTTGCTATTTCAATGCCTCGGTCTTGCCAGTTCCTTGAACAGAATGTGCCAGAAGAACTGGAAGGAATACGATGATGATGCAGTACTTCTTCCTTGGCTTGAATCATTCAGATGATTGACTGTTACTTAAGCTCTAATCAACAGTTACTTAAGCTTGGGCATACAGGCGATTCCTTCACATTGCCAGAATAATGCATGCGGTGGGTTTCATTAGAGCTGTCAAAAATTAGAATAATAATGATACCAACAGGTTTTGGATTGTACAAATCCTTCATCAGCTTGGATGCAAAAGTTATGCATTTGAACGAGCAAAATAAAGTACCCAACTGTTGATTCCTCCACCAGTCATCTGTATGACCTTTGGAGTGGATTCATTCCACACCAGATTATACTCTGGTTTCGGTGGATATATCATATGATATTCATAATCCAGATGTCAGAGACGAAACCCAATGCAAGTTATCAGATCATAATGGAAGAATCACATGGATGAGAAAAGTCCTCCTGGGTTCAAACGGGTAAAAGCCATCCTGCTGGATTTCCATGTTTGAATTCCAAGATTATATATCATATTATCAAGTCTTTTGAAAAGTGGGTCAGAAGAAGTAAATGATTGAATGGCATGAAGTTTCAAATGGCTGCCAACTGCAGTCATGGTGATTCAGTTCTTAACTACCCATTCAGCAAATCGATTGTTCCTCTCACTTGAAACAAGGCTCCAACCTGTAGATTTTCGGTATATGAGAAGAAACAGAATGTCAAATTGCTTTTTGGGTTACTTAGTATTTGGCCCCTCAGATTGAAGTTCTGTTGAATAGAAAGCTGATGGCTTTACCACTTTGATCAAGAGTTGATCATTTTCTTTGTTAGTTCATGCAGATCCTACAGAGAGAGCATAAGGATCCTCATCCTTGTCAAAGCTGATCCTGTGCTGATCTTGACCTAGTATTACAATATATCCATCTTCAAAGATATAGCCCATGTCAGGAAGTGTGTTTTGTGCGATTTTTCTTATGCTTTCCCCAAGAATATTTTGTTGATATGGTAATATAGACATTAGATAGATGGATGCTGCACCACAGAACAGGGACATGATTCAGGTATTTATGACACCAATGATACTTCAGAGACTGAGCCAAAGATTCTATTTGAAGTCAAAGAATTGACTCAGTCAAATGAAAGCATCATACCTAAGACCAATTTATTGAATCATGTTATTTTCAACATCAGGTTTGGGGTATTGTTTTTTCTCAGCGGTCTGATTACAGACAACTTCACAAACCTACAAACTTTCTACAAACCATGATATCTGGACAACAATATCACTGGAATGGATTCACACTGTTGAAAGTTAGTAAGGGAGAGAAATTCTTCTCATCTGGGCAAATTGATTCATATTTGATATGGATCTCTTCTGTTGCCTGATTCAAAAGAAACAATAATGGCAACTTATACAATATATAGTCAAGTGCAGAGAAGCATCTACTATCATCAGGCCGACATACATTATTGTTATATGATTCAACGGTAAGTAATGTGAGAACTGTGAACCTAAACATATGACCATTTTGAGCATTGCAACAAGTAACGCACTCTTTACCAAATTCTTATTTGAATACCAATAATCCTTGACACTGTGCAACTAGAAGTAGGATATTGTTATACTGGAGCTATTCAAGAACAAGCTTGGTGGGTATGGGGTTGTCAAGGATTCGGTGGTTCAGTATAAAGAGTTCAAGGCTCAGATTTTCCGGGCACAGGGCTCGGGGTTCTAAGGGTTATAAAATCCGAATTCCAGAGTGCTGAAAGTATCAAGAATAGTCTTTTGGTGAAGGGCAAGGACGGTATACAAGAAAGACAATCCAGAATGACGAAGTGTGAAAGAAAAGGAAGCGGAAGCAATTTGCGTGTTTCGTAGACTAGAGAATATGTAACGAAAGAAACTTATCCTCCACCGAATGCTTGGCTTATAGACTGTAATTTCACTTGTTCCATAATATATCAAATCTCCTTCTCTCTTTGTACACCAGTTTTGTGCAGAACCTACTTCTCTCTTAAAACCTCATTTTTTCCATTTGAAACCGGCATCCTTCTGTTTGAAACCTCCTTCTTCCGATTTCAATCCTGATTTCATTCTCATTGTACATTATCTTTTATATTAGTCACTGATCATCACTCCACCATTGATTGACACTTAGTACAACTGTGACAGTAACTACCCCTCTCCAAAGCCAAGTACCTATACAGTTCAAGATCCTGCCTTGCCAAGATTTCCAGTGTACAAGTCGTCAATCGATTTGAGTACATCTATATTGGCTGCATACTCCCAGCGGCATTTGTTGTAACCTCTCCACTTCATGATGTATTGTAGTTGCTTTTGAAATAGTCTGAAATTATCCACCCAATCATATTTGTACTCCTCTTCCCCTTGGACTATCACTGGTAGTAGGGGTTCTTGCTTCTGCGGTGGAAGTGCGTCCTGAGCAGTTTTTTTTGATCAGGATATCAGTTGAACATTGGAATTGTGTAGTAGGGTTGGAAATGTGATTTGATAGACCCAGGGGCTGATAACTTCAAAGACTTTGTATGGTTCTATGCGATAGCTGTCCAGCATCTTGCAGGATCAGGTGGTCAATATATTTCTCGTGTCAAGCCATACTATACCTGCTTCTATCAGCTGAACTTCGGTTCTTTCAGACTTGATGGCCTCTGTGGACTGTATGGTCTGGGCCCTATTCAAATCGGGTCTGAGTTTGCAAAAAACGTTACTGCATTTGTTGAGCCATCTACTGGGCATCAACTTCACAAATATTATTAGAATCTTGAATTGGGTTGTGGCTGAAGGCCATTCACAAATAAAAGTTGTAGTTATTGATAAACCCTGTGCAATTGGTTATCTGCCAAGGTATATTTATAAGTGGTGAATTCTGCCACTGGTAGCCGCCACATTCAATCATCCTGCTGATAATTGACAAAGTTCTGGAGATACTATTCTATAATGGTGTTGATACTTTCAGTTTGCCTGTCAGTCTGGGGATGAAATACTGTTGATAATCTTTATTTGATTTCCAATCTCTGGCAAACATGTTTCAAAACTCCAAAAGAAATTACAATCCTCAATATGATGCTATTGGTTCAGGCAGTCTAGGCAGTTGAATCACTTTTTCACATACATTTTACCCAGCTTATTACCATTCTCATTGTATATATAAGATACCAGATATCATATTTTCATCAGGCAGTCAACTACTACCCATATTGCATTGAACTGTTTGCTGACTGGTAGGCTGACCATCAAGTCCAAGTTCAGATCTCTCCATGGTTGCTTCAGTATTTTCACCAATCATAACAATCTGTGAGTCTTTCTGTGAGTTGCTTTGCTTGATTAACAATTATTACAATTTCGCATTTATTGATCCATATTCTTTCTTATCCAATTCCAGAAAGGATTTCAGCCTAGCAAGTTTTAAGTTCTGCTTGGCTTGGGTGTCCTGCAACTGGGGAGTCATAGCGCTCATGGATCCACTTGAGCTTTTCCTCATCTGTTGGTTGCACTTGCTGTACTTTGGTGATCTCTTTCAAGGGTTTATGCTTGCACAGGCCTTTACTGCTATCATATGGACATTGCTGAATCATCTCTATTACCCAAGTCCATAACTCCTCAGGACCTATGAAGTTGTAATGGAGGTTGACAGTCTCTGCAAATGCCACGATTGACCCTTTATTTACTCTCTGGTTGAGCTTTTCCATCTTCAACACAATTTGCTGGGTGATTCATGCCCCCCCTTTCAGAGGAATGTCTTCTGGCATTCTTGTGAGTACATCAGGTTTTAGATTTTGCTTTCCTGGTCAGTTGAATATCTTGAATTTAAACATCAACAGGAATTCGGACCATTTGGTCTGCCTTCAATTTGACAAGTTCAATGTGCATCAGGAAAAATCCTAACTGCATTGGGTACCTACATACATTCCCAATGTACCCAATGCACCCAATACTACTTGGCCCATATGTAGGTGGCAACCATCAACACACTCTCTACCTATGCACCTAGTTGTTACAACCATGTTTGGTACCGGCTGCAGCTTTGCACTTCAGAGAGTTATTACTTTCTTTATCACAATGATTTAATAAGTGTGATTTAAATAGTTTATATTAATCCATATACAGATATCTCCTTTCATATTGCTCCAGCACCTCAAATACCCATTCTAGATCAATTCAATAGATGAACACAGGCGAAGAAAGAGGAAAAGCAGGATGACCATTTATTTCGCTGGTGGGGCAACTGTAGGAGTTGAGCTACCAATTCCTCCAGTACACGAGCAGGATCCACTCAAGGTGGCAAATTGAATGAAGCTATTCACAATTGGTTCAGAAAAGAACTGCAATTGTCAGAAGGTATCAAATACAGGACATGCAGATGCAGGAGGAGCAGGAGGATGTGGACTATTTCACTTGTTGGGCAACTGTAGAAGTTGTGCGACCGATGCCTGCTGTACCCAAGTAGAATCAACTCGACATGGCAAATGGAATGGAGTTATTCACGATTGGTTTGGACAAGAAGTGCAATAGTCAGAACCTATCTATTACTGCAGTAGGGGGAGCAGGAGGAGCAGGAGGAAGTGAACTATTTCGCTTGAGGGGCAACTGTAGGAGTTGTGCGACTGATACCTGCAGTACCCGATTAGATACAACGCGACCTGGCAAATCAAAGAGAGCTATTCACGATTGGTTCGGACGAGAACTGCAATTGTCTGAACTTATCAAATACTGCAGCAGAAGGAGCAGGAGTAGTAGGAGGGAGGAGCATGAGTAGCAGGAGGATGTGTACTATTTTGCTTGAAGGGCAACTGTAGGAGTTGTGCGACCGATGCCTGCAGTATCCGAGTAGAATCAACTTGACAGGGCATATCAAACAGAGCTATTGACAATTGGTTCGGACAGGAACTGCAATAGTCAGAACTTATCAAATTCTGGAGCAGGAGGAGCAGCAGGAGCAGGAGAATGTATACTATTTCGCTTGAGGGGCAACTGTAGGAGTTGTGTGACCGATGCCTGCAGTACCCGAGTAGAATTAACTTGACTGGGCAAATCAAACGGAGCTATTCACAATTGGTTTGAACAAGAACCGCAATAGTCAGAACTCATCAATACTGGAGCAGGAGGAGCAGAAGGAAGTGTATTATTTCACTTCAGGGGCAACTGTAGGAGTTGTGCGATTGATGCCTGCTGTACCCCAGTAGAATCAACTTGATATGGCAAATCGAATGCAGCTATTCATGATTGGTTCAGACAAGAACTGGAATAGTCAGAACTTATCAAATAGAGGAGAAAAAGAAGCAGTATGGAGTACTATTTCTTTTGCGTGTTGGGCAACTCTAGGAGTTGAATGACTGATGGTGGGTGTCGCTAAGACTTAGAAAAAATCAAATCAGGAGGAAACGGGTCATGGCAATTTGCGGCAATGTCATTTGTTAATCAATAGTTCATTATACAACCATATATGTTTTAAGGACAATCAGGCAAGTTATTTTTTGAAATGTTCTTTCCACCACTCCCACTGTTGCAGGGGTTCTTCCCAATGCACCCAACGCACCCAACGCATCCAACGCATACAATGCAAAAGCCAGATCTGTAGGTATATATGTTCCCTACATAGGTGAAAACATTTTTGATGTGATGAGGTACTCCATGTGCTTGTGGTCGGTAAGAATCCTAATCAGGTGTGCGGAACCTTCGCATTTGGGTCTTCATTGTCCCAGGCATTTTACAATCATGCAAAATTTTTGGTCATATATTTCATAATTTTCTTTGGTGGGTAAATGTTTTTTGATGAATCAGGCCACTGGATGTAGTACACCTTGATTGCCGTACTGGGAATGGACTCCTGTGGATACGCAACTTGAAGCGTCAGTTTTTAGAACTCTTTCTTTTGTATAATTGAAGTGGGCTAGCAATGATGCCATTATAAAAGCCATCTTGAGTTCTGCAAATGCCCTTTTTCGATCTGGTCCCCAGCAGAAAGATATTAGCTTTTTGGTGAGTTTTGTTAATGGTTGTCCAACTTTGCTATTATTTCCTCTGAACTGTTAGTCAAAATTCGCCATGCTTAGAAAGGCTTGGACTTCCTTATGTTTTTCTGGTGCTTCCCAGTTCTCAACTGCTTGAAATGACTACAGAGCCATTCTGATTCCATTCACTCTTACAATTAACCCTAGGTAATTGACTTCTTTCCTATCAAACTCGCATGTATCTGCTGTCACATAGCAGCCCACTCCTTTGAGAAATGTCATTACTGCTTGGATATATTCGTTGTGTTTTTTCAGATTGTTACTGTACATGGGAAAGTCATCCCAAAATGCCATGCTGAATATATTCAATAATGGTTATAACTTATTATGAATAAACTCTTGGAATGACCCTGGTGCATTGTTGAATCTAAAGGGCAGAACTATGGATTCGAAAACTCCATAGTGGGTCCTGAATGCAGTTTGCCATCCAATTCCTTCTGTAATTCTAATCATGGAATATGGATCCCAGATGTCCAGCTTGGTGTAATAGTGAGCCTTCAAGTGTCTTGGCAAGGTTTCATGGATTCATGGCAGGGGGTACCGGTTGTTAATTGTATCTTCATTCAGGCCTCAGTAATCGACATATCGTCCTAAATCTCTTCCCAGTTCTGGAGTGATGTATACTGGGGCTGCACAAGGTGAAGAACACAACCAGATAAATCCCTTTGACAAGTTCTTTTCTATCCATTCCTTTAAACTTGTTGCTGTTCTGGAGATAACTTGAAACTAGGTCCAAACGGAGGTGTGAATCCCTCTTGCAGCATAATTATATGATTATGGGGTCAATATGGTGGTAATGTTTCTGCAACTATCTTTCTGAACAGAGGGAGGAACTGGTGTTACTCCTTAGGGATAACTTTTCAAGGGGTTTTTCTTGTAGGTCATGTACTCCTAAAGCTTGATTGATTTTGTTGAGTGTAACAGTACACACCTGAAGCTTCTTCTTCAATATTCTTCCAATGCAGGGTAAGGAAGCTACTACACAGATATCTTGCTTGGATTTCTCCAAATCCACTGTGGTTTCCATATGGTTGCCTCATACCCATACGTTGAAGTGGTACTACCAATACTATTGGCAGTATATGCTTTTAGAACCAATCATTTAGCTGTGGAACTTGACCATTATGTCGTAAAGTTGAAATCTTGTTAGTTATAAAATAATTGAATAATGACATAATTTTGTTATGAATGCTGGTAATGGTTCCTGAGGTAATTATGTCCCTAAGTTTGATTTGGCCATAGTCTTAATTGTTTTTCACTCAATGGCTCTTCTATCAATAACTTCAACTCTCTTGATGGTTGTAAGTTCTTTCCTTCTGACTGATGATGGCAAACAAAATCATCATCCCCAAATGCAATTCCCATGGCTTCACAGTCGATTGAAGTGTGTGAATCATTTTATCTGTCTCAAATTTTCAGCACATATTTTAGAACAAAATGCTTGATTCCATTAAAGACTCCTTGATTTCTGTACTAATAATTGAAAACTGTGAAATTCCAAACAAGATTTAACAACTGTAGTCATTGGAGATTCATGTCCATCACAATAGCCATTCTCATGGTACTGGCTTAAACTTTTCCCAATTCTACTTCCTTTTTAACTGTCTTTTTCACTTCTTTTTCTTTTCTGCATCCCTAAACAGTGTTTTTTCTACCTGTCCTGATGCCACCTTCAATTTCCTTGAGCAACTTGCTGCAAAATAACTTGAAACGCTACAGTACATACACAGACATTCTGCCGTATTATGATGTTGTTATTCTGGCATTATCATTCATTTTTGGACTGCGGATATGTCCATATGTACGGAACCAAAATATTCTCACACAGTTCATACAGGTGCGGCTTCTGGGGCAGGTATGGTTTGCTCGTATTGTAAGGCTTCTTCCGATCAGCCAGATTTCTGTTGTACCATTTTTTCCGATATCTGTGTATCACACTTTGAGCACAACTTGACGAAGTTAACTAGGTTGTTCAGAAGGTTGGTGTGCTTTAGAGAGTTATTCATCTGATTGAACAGACTATTTTGTATCGCATCCATGTGTGCTTCTGTATTCCACTTTTCATCAGCCACATATTTTTTGAAATTGATATAATACTGCAAGAATTTGCAGTCCCTTTGCTTCAGCTTTAGAAGTTCCCTCTTTGGACTTGCTGATTTGTCCTGATCTCCGATGGCCAAATTTAGCATCTCCACCATGTTATTCAAAGATTTCAACCTGACTTCTCCCAATGATAAACTGAAGCTATTTGATTGTTTAGAAGACTAGGGAATGAGTGAAAAAAGAAACTTGTCCTCCGCTGGATACCTGACATATATACAGTGATTTCACTTATTCGATAATACATCTAAACTTCTGCTATCTTTGTATACCACATGCGCACATATCAGTGGTTCCCCATGAAACCTTCATCATTCAATTCGAAACCTGATTCTTTGTGTTCAAAATATGTTTCCTCCCATTTGAAACCTGATTCTTTTCGTCCAACTCCTGCTTCTATCCATGCTTAACCTGATTTCATTCTTGTCCTACATCACCTTGAAAATTGCTCACTGATCATCACTCCAACATCGATCAGCACCTAGCACAACTGTATCAGAGGTGGCCAAATATATATATCTCCCATCTCTCCTCCAACATAACTCCACTTACTCCACTCTTCCAGTCCTGCTCTTCATACTCTATTATACTAATACTGTTGATGATTTATGTTAGCTGTATTTGCCCTACCCAAGTGCTGGCATCTTCTATCTGACCCCATAATCGAAGTTATATTTCAAAGATTCGAGAGTATTCTTGGCGCATTAGTGGCTCATTTGAACAGCTAAGTTCGTTGTTGAAAAGTTGGCTGCCAAGAACAATTCGATATGGGCCAAGGCTGAGGATATGAAGGATGCTGAGTGGGTTGTGAAGATGCTTACTGGTAGAGCAACCGGTACCAGTGGTGGGTAGACAGATGATATTGTTAGGCCACAAATTATATCTTATGGTCTTGGCAACAGAATTGAGGCTAAGGAAGGTACAGAAAACAACAAACTGATGGACTTCCTCCAATATCTTATGCAAACAATTGAGGAATTTACCCCACATAGGGCGATATGACTGGGTTATATGAACGGTGTGCAAACTGATAATATTGTTCAATTCCTGGCCACCCTTGCCTATTTCACTGAGGTGGCTCCACAATCGGCCGGAGTGGCTGGCCTCTTTGAATTGTCCAAAAAGTCAATGAAATGGGGTATCGAACTTTGTATGAAATTTTGCCTCTCTTTGTGAGCATTCTAACATACAGTCAGCTGATAATGATGATGAATCCGATTTGGCAACCAAGTCAAAGTGCCAATAAGCCACAGCTATAGTTTCAGCACCAAAAGGTTCTTCACAGATTGCAATTACAGTTACATACATTTTCCTCAAAATAACCAAACAGCATGACAGTCAGTGTGTTACCTATATGTGGCCTCAGGAAGATGATTCTCCAAAGGTCTCAATGAAATCCTGGAATTCTTTGACCTTCTTGTGGGTCGTGACACAGTTACTGGTACATTTCACCCATGATTCAACAACAACTGTTGCTGCTATCTGGGCAGTTAGGGTAGGGGATGATGGAGTTTTTATGGCTGCCAGAAAGAGCAAGAAGGTAATTCCCAGTGATGACCAAGCATTGAGTGGGGGTGTGCCATTTGACTGATCCGCACCAATATGTTGTATACCATTGCAATCCAGTAGATCTTGCACAGCATGATTGACCAATCCCAGACAATCATCTCTTTTTCGATCAATCATCGCTTCTTTCTGCGGCCTCAGGTGTTCCATTGCATGACACTAATAAATAACATATTCAGGATACAGCATCGAAGCAGAAGCCACAATCTTTCGGATGGAGCCAGGCAAGCCTGGAACGAGGGAGATCATTGTCCAAAAGGGTATGAAGTTTCAGCATTGGATAGCAAAATGTATTCCAGCAATGGCTGTGGCATTCGATGCTGACAGGACAAATACTGATATTGATGAGTCAGACATTACCTGGCTCAATTATAATTCGTACCTTATGAATCCTCCATTGCTAGGAATGATTTCTCCGCCAAAGACAAAGTAAGTTACTTCTCGTCATGAGTGGATTATACATTTGAAACTACTTCCAACTGGTTTGAATGACACAGATAGTGATAATCAATAAGATGAAGTTTTTGATCAAATTTTTAGTTTTATTGTTCTTTGTCCTGTCATTGCTTTGGTGTTGGTTGATAATTCTTGTCAGGATTGATATTTCTCTCAGTTCAACTCAGGAATTTTTAAAGTGGATAGTCATTTCAATCTTTTGATGTGCATGCTATTTTTTATGCAATCAATAAAGATTCATATCCTTTGGAGGTTTTGATACTGATCTATTGTCATCTGTGCCCTTAACTGGTTATCTATATCTTGACTGGAAGTAAGCAACCAGATTGGTCAAGCTGTTGGGGAGGTAGGTGTGAACATTACTTTCCTTTCATACATGTACAATAGCAGAGCAGTGAATATACATCAGCAAAAGAACATTCTTGCTGCAGAAGGCACTGTTAGGCTCCCAAAGTTGTCAAAGCAGTTTGCAGCAGTTCAGAGTAAGTGCAAGGTTTCGGATGGTCCTGGAGCATACGAAGGCTCTGCTGGAGCTTTTGCGAGCCTCCGCGAGCGCCGGATAATGATTCTGGAGTCTCCGGGCGCACTAGTGCAAGGTTTGAAAGCCTTCAGAAGGGCCGTTGCATAGTTCTGGAGCCTCTGGGAGCGCCTGTGCAAGGTTATAGAGCCTCCAGGAGTGACAGTACACAATTCTGGAGCCTCCAGGCGCACTGCTATATGGTTCGGAAGCCTCTGGGAGTGGCTGGTACAAGATCTAGTAGTCTCCTGGAGCATTGTATGATGTGGAATCATTCAGATAAATATTCTGTATATTTTGCCCATTCATGGGTGATTCTTCTCATTGATTACTATATTTTCAAATGACTGTACATTGTTATATCTATTCATATTCAAAATGAAACAGTTTGAAATCATGATACAGAAATGGGCCTTATAATAGAGAGCAACTTAAAAAGCATGGCAAGGAAAATAACATAATAATTGAAGCTACAGAGAGCGTGAGGAACATAAAGCACAGCAACTAACACCTGTCCAACAGGATCAATCAAAAATATTATCAATATCACCAACACGGTCAACCATTTCATCAGCTCCAAGGCACGCTACTAGTTCTTTAGCATCCTATTTACATAGATGAGTGATGTGTTTTCTGCACTTATTGATGATTGTACTTTGCCTGGTCAGATGGATGGAACGCCAATGATTATTCACTCTTAGGGAAACATCTGCAATGAAAATTTGGTTAGTCATTCAGGTATGTATGTGTTCAAATAAGCGTAACCAGAGTCCAATCAAATCCGGAGAAGCTTGAAACAGCAAACCAGCAGTGCACAAATGAGATTGGTGCAGATGAAATGGATATGAAAAAGATAATAATTACTTTGACAATGATCCTGGAAAATGTTTGTGGTGATTTTTGTACCCTGCTGATGGACTAATAGGGCACAGTGGATGGTAGCCACGACAATTACTAACATTTATGGAGATACTGGATTGAAGTATTAAGCTTTATTTGGGAGACATCCTAAGCTGTTTACCGTACCGAAGAATATATGATATATGAGATCTAAGATCTCAAACCTGGTAGACCAAACATTCTCATCACCAACAATTTTTATCATGTATGAGTCTTCAACTAGCAGATATGCAATTTGGGATTTTAGGTCTTGTTGGATGTGAATATCAAGGCGGTCGCTTCCCACAACGGTACACGTAGCAGCCTCAGCCAGTTCCCCTCGCAAGCTTCCAATTTTGCAATTCAGCTATATATGTGGTTAATACCAATCTCCATTCTTCGTACGGCAGGCAAAACTTACAGCCTTGTGAGTCTGATGATATATGACTTTTCAGGGGCCACTCGTCTGCTGACATACCGATGAGCTGTGTTTCAGTGTACCAGCCATCCGCCTCTGACAATTCTGAGCCTCAATTGATACCTTTCAGCTCTCTGCAATAAGCTCATATTTTTCTTCCATTGTTAATGGCTGTGCGTTTTTGGTAATGAAAAGAGTTGCAAGGAAGTCTTTCACCAGCTCCAACGTTTTCTTGTTGTTTTCTGGAACACTTTGGTCTGTTGCTTTTGTGTTGGCAACATCTGGCACTGATTCACTTATAGTACCAGGCTGTTGAGACACTCGCAGATCTGTGTTGAACTTTGTACTCTTTTTCGGAGGTTTCGGTACAGCAGATGTTGAGGGAAGTCCATTTCAGGGTAAGACTGTAGTGTCTATTCAGCTCGTTTGCTTCTGTACTGGAACAACTGTTTTATACACTATGCCATTGCCCCGGCTGGGTGGTGGTTCAGCCTTACCAAAAGCATCTTGACTGTTAGAAAAATAATCTGTATATGGAAGGTCGGGGTCGAGATATTTGTTGTCATGCTCATCATCTCTGGCATAATCCTCCTGCAAACATTTATGAAACCATATCAATAATTATCTTCTAAATGAATATTTGGATAAAAGGGAGAGAAAAAAGGACAAACATCTTCAAACTGTTCCAGGTACCCCTCCATCTGCTTTGCCCTGGCTGCTGCCAATTCATGGTAAATATCCTGATGCTTTTGCGAATGTTGGATCAGGATGTCCCGTCTGGAGTGTTCCATTCAACTGACAAATGACCGCATGTGATATAGCAAGTGGGAAGTACAAATTGGAAAAAACAATGAATGGCTGGATGGTGTAGAGATGGTGTGGATCAATTGATGGTGAACCTGACACTTAATTGTTAATTGAGAGAGGTTTGAACTTGTGAGATTTATATACAACTGTAGCTGCTCTCTGGCATGCCAGATGGACAAAATTCATCGATAACTTGAACTGACTGCTACAGACCCTATCACCTGACATTAGTGTATTGCACACTGTGAAGGAGGCTAGCGTGAAGCAGAATGTATGGCCTATATCAACTTCCAGACACTCAGGCCGGAGACCTGAATGCAAGCAGCCAGCATATACCAGGAGCACACATGAATGCCCACTCGTACTGAACAGATGGTTGAGCAGTAGCTAGGGTGAAGTATCACTTACAACTGTATGCGAACTTCCAGGCATGCCGGCCAGTGAGTAGTGTGCAAGCACCCAGCACAGACCATGAGCACATACAAATGCCCCATACCTGACAGCCTGTTGTGGAGGATAGGGTGAAGCACAAAATTGAAATGTATACCAACTTCCAGACATACCGGCAGGAGAGTGATCCGCAAGCTAACAACACAACCATCAGCACATACGAATGCCCCTGTAACAGATAGACCATTGAGGAGGCTAGGGTGAAGCATAACTTACAACTGTATACCAACTAACACGCATACTGGCAGAATAGCAGGTTGCGAGCAACATACACAGACCGTTAGTACATACGAATGCCCCTTACCTGACAGACTGTTGTTGAGTCTGGGGTGAAGCATAAAGTACAACTGTATACCAAGTTCCAGGCATGCCAGCAGGAGACCAGTTTGTAAACTAACTGCACAAACCATAACCACATCCGAATGCCCTGTTGCCGGACATACACATGTTTTCAGACAACATCAACACACTATTGAAGTTTGCATGCTACTGCAATTACAAAAGCATTTTGACAAGCTGTTGAGGACAAGACCTTACATTACAACTTGCATTGGTGTTCCTTCTTAAGACCTCCCAGAATATTCATCAGCCATACAACTGGCGGGACAAGTGATGAGAAGTGTTCAATAATCGTGTATTGGAGGATGCGCCAGAAAGGTTGTTGGCATTATCTGGTGCAGTTGATCAGAAGAGAGAGTCGATGCACCATTGCAAGTTATGGTGTATAAGTTTCAGGATCTAACGTTTAATCTGTCAAAGTAGCAGCTAGTATTCTTTGGTTATGATTCTGTGTATAGTTCGATGCGGAATGGAGCGAGATTTTTGGCAAGGACTCACAGTTTTCTTTAATATAGTATGCTGTTGTGGACCATGTGGTTGGGAATGAGGTCAGAATGGGGTCAACACGATTTCATGGGGATGACCTCAAGTTTTGACACTCCTCCCAAAAGACCCATCCAGCTGAGGCAATTGTTGGACATATAGCCTTGCACTCAGGATACTGAATGATGAGCGAGCATATATAAGTAGTTGAAGATATTCCAGACAGGACGAGAGAGAGTCGTGGACCTTGAAGAAAATCCCAAGGGGAGGAAACACAGGTGTTTGGTCCTGCAATGCCAAGATGGCAACAATAAGTCAGCTCATGTGTGCTCACTCCAATCACTTTTACTATCATTCTATATAATTTCTTTTATATTGACACATGACTCTTGATATATTCTGCAGCATCTGATATCTCAATTGTCTCATGTATATAATGCTATTTGTGCAGGTAAATGAAGCCTATGTTCAAAAATTTCGGTGTATGATGTCATTCATGAACATGAATTAATTGAAATGTGGGAAGTATAAGACATTAGCAGGTGAGCAATACTTAACCTTAAGAGTTGACAAGCGACAGGTGTTGCCATCAATTGATGACTGGTGCACTTGGAAATCCTCAGTCGCTCTACCCCATATTCAACTCATGCATCTCTCTGATCTGAGGATCTTGTACTCAGCTGATTCATCCTCAGCTGATGTTTCCCTTGCTAGAGTAGTACCATGACAATCTCTCGGTATACCGATCACACAGAGCTGAGTGTATTTTTGGAGTAAGTCTTAAATTTTTGCCACGACAAACACATATGAGGTGAAGAATCAACCATAGTGACGAAGTTATGAAGAAACTGCTTCCTCATTGGGCAATCTAATTTATTAGCTCACAATCATTCATGTTCAGGTGTATTTAGTATAAGTTTCAAATATTCGCTACGACTAATCCATATTAAGTTAAGCATCAAATATAGTAAAGAATGTATGCAGGAACCATTTCCTCATTGGAGAATCGAATTTGTTAGCTCCAAATCATTTATGTTCAGGTGCACCGAAACGGTTGCAAAATCTACACAGGTGTTCATCAAAATATTCAAGTGGTGTGGATTTTGCAGGTGCCCTGATCGCAGACAACATGTGGTTGGGTGCCTGGATACCTTGAGACAAACAATGCTTGAAGCATACACCACGAGAATGTCAAAAATGGATCAATAATGTGAGAACACGATTCCAAATCGTAGAACTGAACCTAGAATTTACCACTGCTACATTTAGACCGCCATAATCTTGATTCTAAAATATCACTTATCCACAGAGGTACTCCAGTGCGAAATGCATGAACTGAGTGAGAGGATCTTGGGAGAGATTTATGGGCTGGGAATGACATTGTCTGCGGATTCTCTAATCAGCAAATTGACAGCAACACCAATATCATGTTGGTCAATATCAAAGTCAGGTGCACTGCACATTTTTATCAGTTCTGGTATACGAGGTACTCTTTGTGTTCGAGCTGGTGGGCACATTATCATCAAGATATTGTTATTGCTGAGGTTGAATCTTCCAATACTATCAACAATGTAGTGTCAAATATTCCAGATCAAGGTTGAATTATTCAATTCAATTGACAATATAGAGTTGAATATTCAGGATCAAGGTAGAATTTTGGAATACAATTGACAATACCATTGGCGATTGAATTCCATTTGAAGTGGACTGCTACAAAAATCCCATGAAGACTAAACATTTTGACTAACAATAAAATCTTAAAATAAAACAACTGTGAACTCCAGAAACTTCCACTACAAGTGCATCTATAAATCAACCCTGAACTCCGGAAACTGCTGCCCCTTCTGCCCCCAAGTATCTCTATACAACAACCATGAATACCAGAAACTTCCACAACAAGTGCCTCTATAAATACACCCAGCATTGCAACAAAAAATCAAGTGCCATGCCTTCCTCAATGAATAAGTTAGTGGGACTATAAAAAATTATAATGCAATATACCTATATGAGAATTCCACAGTTTTTTATACCTGACAAATTATCACCATCTCCTCATGTCTGGGTACTCTGTTCGGTGTGCCTCTCAGATTTCTTGAACATCCGCTATATCATATCAATGGTCATATCAGCAGGATTCATCAACCCATGCAAGACCCTCATTTCTGCAACTCCAGATCTCTAGTACAGCTCACTGTCCTGATGATCATAACTGTGTGGCCCTGTGTTCAGTAGCGATGTGGGTGGTTTACGGTTGTGCCCTAATCATACCACTGGAGCAAATGCCTGTAATTGTTCATTTAACACCTGACACTTTGGTGTAATAACTGCATGATATGCGGCGGTTCAAGCAAGGCCTGTGCCACGGACCATTGGAGTTGTAATGAATATTGAGGTGTTGCAAGAACCTCGTAATTGCTATTGCATGTCAGTCTGCTCTTGCCAGTACATTTCAGTGTATATCTAGAAGATATTCACATAGTCGCCAAAATACTGCTGGATCCACCATTCAAGATGTCAGACTTGGCCAGGGAGAGAACAAAATAGGACTGCCGCCTGAGAAGGAGGGTCGGATGACACAAGATCTTCAGCTTCCAGGAGATGCTGTGCTTGCTGAGCAGGTGACAAATCTGCTGGCCCACGTACAAGCATTGGAATGAAATCCTCCTGTAGCCACCAGAATACTGGAGGTTCGCTCAAGTCATCGATCTCAGACCAACTCTGAATCAACTTGCCCCTAACATTCTTGTCCTCCATATTCCCCAAGAACAAAGAGAAACAGGCCAAACTCCACAGGTGCAACTGGTAGGCACCTCTCTCATCTTGACACTTATATCGGTTCAAAAGTTGATGTAGAGTTTGTTGTACTGCCATGGTCCCTGTCAGGTTGACAATATGTTCTTTCACCTTAGACATCTGTTCCAAAGGTTCTCCATTGGCTAGTTTAGACTCTGACAATCTCCGGATTGTCTATGGTTTAGCTATCCTGATGATCTGCATGGAAGCATCCTTTTGAGCCTCATTGTCATCAGACCTGATGCCTTTTGTCAAACTGCAAACGGCAACATGAAGTGCATCCACACCATGCGGCTCTATTGATGTTTTCTCGTCCGGTCGAATCACTGCACCAGAGAACAGCCATATCATGTGATTGACACAGTCTTTGAGTGTGTGGTATGCTGGCGTCGCTGTCACCTGCAGTTGAAATCCAATTTTGGCCTCTACAGCAACACTCCAGCCCGGGGAATCATGTTCTTTGTACCAGTGTGATTCGTCAAAGATTGCAAAGCTCCAAGCACTCTTGGTGAGTTGCCTCTGACCATGCAGTTATGCTCATACTGTTGAGGTATCATATGATATGGGATTGGATGTTCCACCTTCATTTCGGCTCGTCAGAAGAGGCATTCAAATCTTCATTTTTAAGATTGTAATGCGTTGGGTCCAACAGATTAATTACAGTGAAATCTGTGTTGTAAAACATGTCTTTTATGACACATTTAAACATCTCGCAAATTCCAGGGAAGGTGACTATAATGATTGATTCGTGGGTTAATGCCAGGCATGGGTCACCATCGGGCAGTGTGGTTGTGATCTCCAACAGCCAGTAGGTACCAGATTCTTCTTTGTTAATGCGTACCAACCACATTCCTCTGGTGGGACTGCTGGATAATCATTCAGCACTTGATTCATCCATTCATCCAGAGTTTCACCCAAAAGAATTGACAAAGGCTGACCCAAAACAACTTTCTCAGTCTGCAATATGCAAAACATTGCTGCAGCAAGAGATGTATGGGTCTTTCCAAGGGCCATCTCATCTGCCCGGAGCACACCAGGCATGTCATCATCCCAAACCCATCTTTTGACAATGAACCAGATGGCCCAGATTTGATGTGCCAGATATTCTACCAGCAGGCTGGGGATACTATATTGAATACCAGGAAATCTATAGGTCATTGACTGGTGCACTGGAAATTCACCCAGATGCTTTGGAGCTTTCTCTAAACACTCATGCTGGGACGAATTGTTAATTGTAGTCAGCACGGTACTTCATTCTGATATGTCGTTGGTTGATACTTGATCAAAAGGGAAGATCAGCTCCTCGGTGTCTCATGTCTCTAGTTCATCTTCTCTGAACATTTCTTGGATGACCTGCGTAGTCAGTTGTTCTGATGGGCTCAGACTCTGGTGCTGGCATGCCTGACACAATGCACTCATTTGGTTAGGATCACATTGGTAAGTGGATGCATAATTTATATAAAATTGAAATGCATTTCTCTTGTATTCACTCTAATCCACTAACAGAATGTAATCCACTTACATATTGCTCTTGATCTCTCTCAGCATCATTCTCGGTATTCTTGTCTCCTGCACAGGCATTGTTCCAGTTGGAGATTATTAATGGCACTTTTGAATTTGTTGGGATTAACGGATAATTACCAAACAAATCCCATGCTCTGAACCATCTTCTGCCATGTGCGACTGAATGAGGAAAACCTTCACATCATTTTTGAGCTGAAATGCATTTGAAAGTGAGGCATTATACAAAATATGATCAAATGGAAGGGCCCAGATAACATGTCTATTCTTGTACTATCCCACAAAATCATCATCCAAAACGTCATCACTCAACATGCACTTGAACTGTGCTGTCATAGTGAAAGGTTGTCCAGAAACTTTTGGACCACCACTGTTCAATATACATGTCAGGAGCTCCTTCCAAAGCTTCACATCTGTATATGACACTGAAAATTCGCTCTGAATGGTTGTGCTATCATCCGGAGATAGGCAACTAACCATTACTGTAATGCTTGAGTTCTCCAGTAGAGGGAGATTCACCTTGGCATTATTTACTTGGCACTCCATTTTATCATTTGTTACAAATGTCTTTTTGTTTTCATTTCTGATCTTTTTCAAAATCATATCGACCCACTGATGTCTTGTTCACTCAGAAATATTGAAATTGGCGAATGGCCTCCATTGATCATAAGTCTCAATGAAGTTGGCCACAGCTACCTCCCAGTGCAGTATTCCATGGCATTGCAGATTTAGTCTGTTCGAGCCGGGAATAGTTTCTTTGAGCTTTTTTTCCACACAACCGGGAATGAACGATTTTTCTATTTGCTGAATGTGTTGGATGTCTGACCCATTCAAGTGGCAAGGATTTTGTCCATGAAATTTGTGGTTCTAGACTGGGTGGCCTGGGGCCATCATGGATGGGAAATTCCTCAGTGGTCCCAAAAACATTCCCAGTATTTTCAAACTCATCGAAAAAATCCTAGGAAGGGGTGGCAGGCCAGCCATCATGTCCATATCAGTTGTCTGAACCTGGGGAGATATCATGAACCACTTCAGTAATTTGGGAATTAGATTTCCAGGGGTGTTCCGTGGAGGTTGTGGTTCAGGTGAAAGCCATTCCAATGGTGGAGTGCAATTTGGGCGTTGTTGAGGAGGAGGTGGCACGCCAGATTTTCGCTTAAGATGCCACTGTGGCGGAAGAGTTATTGGCTGATTGATGAGTTGCCACCAAGAAGTCTTCTCTGGTTGAGGATAAGTTGAGCTTGTATTAGAGTCGTTGGTATTATACTTGTATCAAGGCTGCCGATGAGGAGGATTTGGTGAGTGTTGAGGTTGCTGGGAGTTCAGCTGGAGATGAGGATACTGTTGAGTGGCCTGGGTTTGCTGGGAGTTGGGCTGGAGATGTAAGTACTGCAGTGCGCCATCGGTGTTGGGCTGGGGATGAATACCCAGTGGCAGATCTTAGGAGTTCTGCTGTTGAGGGTAAGGCAGTGTGCCTTGTATGTTTGGATGGGGACGAAGGAACACTGCCGTACCTAGAGAGTGGTACTGGTGGGGGTGCAGCGGTGTGGCTTCAGTGTGTTTCTGTTGGGCGTACTGCGGCCCACCTAGTGAGTGCTGCTGTTGGGCGTACGGCAGGGCACCTTCAGAATTCAGCTGAGAAAGAAAGTACTGCAGCCCACCTTGGGTGTTTTGCTGGGGAGGTTGGAAGGGTGGCATGCCTTGGGCATTCTGCTATTGGGAATACTGAGGCGCACCTTGAAATTGCAGTTGGTGCTCATAAGGATGATATTGCTGGTAAGGCCATGAGTTCAATGAATTGTTACAGCCATCCGGAGCCTGACCCATGGTCAGATGGATGCTGAAATTGGGGGTGATCGCAAACAGCTATCGGTGATTCTGGTCTGGAGGGTAACTGTACGTTTGGTGTTGTTGCTGATAATTGTTGAATGTTTCAGTATCCTGCTGTGGATCTCCAGATCCTCCACTGTGTTGTGGTGGTGAACCTGAAGATGGCATTGTACAAAAGAATTTTGGAACACAGATATACAAATTGGAATAATATTCTCAAGGCTCTCTGAATACTGTATGCAGTTAGCAAATGACAGGACGCAGCGGAAAGAAGGACATGTTATATCTCTTACATCTTCGAGTCTCATGCCATTCTTTGTCCCATTGGTTTCTGAAAAAAACAAAGATTAACCCTTCTTTGTTTCATTGACATACAGGAAGGGGATATCCTGGGCATTGTTGGTATAGGAGGACAAGCAGAATGTGGAAAAGCCAGCGACAGCATGACGACACAGGTGGTGATGAGATCTCACTCATATTTTTAATCAGTATGACCACTTCGCTTTGTGTTGGAGATCTGTATATGCAACAATTACCATAATTTCATCAATGCCATATGATATACAAACATTACACAGAAGAATAGTATCACTGTTACACCACAAATGGGCAAAAATACAGAATCATTTAAATGGTTGACATCGGAAGAACCAATCAACTTGATGATGGTGAGCAGCAAGGTATGATACTTAGCTCAATATGATATGATACTCAAGGCCCAAGCATTATTCGGGTGGTGGTTGGAGGTGTTCCAGTGACGTAGCATACATAGTGTATACGATGAGTTTGATATATATTGGCCTAAATGTGAGATACGCATATATACAAAATGCCTAGTCAGGTGGAGAGCATATTTATAAGCATGTTTGATTGGAAAGCAGCTTGGTTGTGGTGATTCTACAAAGAAAAACTGTGATGAAAACAAGAAAAAGCAGTTCAGGTTGATACCCTGCGCTCAAGGTTAGTGTTACCAACGGTCTCTGGTTACCTGGCTGGGGTCTAGGTGTGGAACCAGACCGGAGCTGTGGTCCGGATCTCAAACCAGACTAAACCTGAACTGGTCATTATTCTCTGTTCCAAACCCGGAACAGAACCAACCAATCCATGGGTTTTACGGAATTTGGTTTGACCCACAGGGTCCTACCTCCTGGTTCTAAAAACAGGTTCTTGCATATTGTGAAATGGAAAGCATTGCACTTACATCTATAATGAGATAAATTTAATAGTTCAATAACATTTCACACTGTCTGTCCAATTTTTCATTGAATATGATGAAATATGATATTGTAATATGTTCATTACTTAGGGAACTGTGCTCATACTCCAAATGAATTTGAGTTGATCTCAAAGAGTTATTAATAGCTGTTTTGTATTCAAAAACTGTCAAAAAATCTTTAAAAAATATGTTGTTGAAATATAACATAAGTTTTGCGCTGACTCTCAGCGATCTGTTGACGCTTGATTGACTCTCACTGTCAGTTCTGTAGCCTACATGTTGGTCATGTGCAGTTTATATATTTAATTATGAAGAAAGACAATAAGCTATATTCAATTGGGACCTATCTTGCAATACTGATAAATCGCAATTTAATAATTGCTGATACTGACTTTCAGAGGTAGTATGAATGCGTCATTATGAACTGTTTCATTGATAAAAACAGTCGAAACTTTGAAAACATGAACAAATCAGATGAAATCTGTTATGCTAAAGGTGTTGTACGACCCAAAATCGATGATGCTCACTGTTTATCCTGCAGTTCACATGTCTGGTTGTGCAAAAACAATTGATATGATTATAACACCGGGCTTTCATACTTATTCAATTGGAACCTGCTGTGCAATTCAGATCAATTGTAATTTGATTTCTTCAAGCTTGGTTTCAAAGGTTGCTTGAGTGCATCAGTAAATATTGATTTGTTGATAAAGACTGTCAAAACTGCAATTGAATTATTGGAGTTCACACTATCTCACGCGCTAGAGATGTTGTGCGACCAAAAATTGTTGATGCTCCGTTGACGCACACTTTTAGTCCAGCAGTCTACGTTTCTCATTGTGCAAAAACAATAGATATGATTGTAACGGCAGGCTTTCATGCTTATGCAATGAAAACATACCGTGCGATACAGATTAATTGTGATTTAATTTGTCTAACCATGGTTTGAAAGGTTGTTTGAGTGCATCAGCAAAAATCGATTTGTCGATAAAGGCAGTCAAAACAACAATTCAATCAATGGAGGTCACAATATCTCATGCGCTAGACATGTTGTACCACCAAAAATTTTGACGCTCCGTTGATGCTCACTTTTAGTCCTGCACTCTACCCATTTCATTGTGCAAACACCATAGATATGATTATAACGGTGGGCTTTGATGCTTATTCAATATTAATATGCTGTGCAATACCAATTCATTGTGATTTAAGTTTTCCAAGCTTGGTTGCTCAAGTGCATCAGTAAAAATTGATTTGTCGATAAAGATAGTCAAAACTGCAATTACACTCATTGAGCTTACACAATCTGATGCGCTAGGGATGTTGTGCCACCAAAAAGCGTTGACGCTGCATTCACACTTACTTTCAGACTTGTAGCCTAGTTGTAAGGTCGTATATTTACAGCATAGTCATTCGTAAAGGTGGGAATATTTTCTCATTGAAGTAGGAAATATTTTGCGATACTGATGTATTGTGATTCAATAATTGCTGATACTCACTCTCAGAGATTGCATGGAAGCATTATTAAAACTCACTTAACAGATTCAATTCCATTGTATTCACCATTAAATTGTTCAATTTGACAGCAGAAACTAAATAATCGATTGAATATTGAAATTAATTAAGTATGTCCAATAAACCCACTTACCTATTCCCCTTCATTGGTAATATCTTCATCATCACTGTCGTTCTCTGTGAAATGATTATTAGTTATTATTCCTGTAAGAGGGGGGAGTGCATACCTGACATATCCTCAATGCTGTCATCAGTGCTGGAGCTATCATAATTAGAATCATCTTTGTCTTCTGCATCTGCAAGTCAGACAAATTCATTCAAAAGGCTGAGATGAAGCACTCTGTCACAACTAAGTTGTGCTGCTCGGGCTGCAGATAGTCCAGGTGCTGCGGATACTACTGGTGCTGCCAAGACTGTTGGTACTGTCGTGCTCCCAGGCTTATTGTCTTTGCATCTCCAATGGGCAGCAGGATTTTGAGCAATCTTATTTTGGCAACGAAAGCAGGCATTCAAGTGATTTTCATATATCTTCGATGGATTCTTTTCAATGACCGCCTTCACACTTTCATGGCCTGGAAACTCCACACACCATGACTTTTCTTCTCGAATCACTGCTCGAAGCTTTTTGATCAAATTGTTCGTTTCTTCGACCACAGTGCGTGATTCGTGATATTTGGCCATATTGACCAGATTGAGCGCAATGCGCATGGCCATCTGCTCGAGCTGTACATGCCCGCCTTGCCTGGCCATCATTGTGCACATGTTGAAAACCTACGAAAATTCAGTTGCGGTAATAAAAATTGAATGTTGGAAAAAGCAGTTAGTTTAATCATATACACCTCCATAGCCTCCTTAAATACTCCTCAGGATGCTCGTGGCTACTCCCAAGGTCGATTGTGAGAAAATTCATCTGCAAAAATTCCGGAGTTGACAACATCATGGTGCTCAATCTCACGGACTGTTTAGACTAATACCGTGGTAGACCACAGAGTGTTGCCTTTTTGGCTCTGGTTGAACAGTTCACATAGTTCTACACGAATTGAAGCAAATTGTGTCCGATTAGTCCACTGTTGTTCTTGCAGATTAGGTAACCTACATTCTATTGCATGGTTTTCACTGTTTTTCTTGGCACCAGTTTTGCATACAATTTTCAACTGTTCATGTTCATGCATATTTTTTGTTGCAATATCGGCTGAAGTTCAGTTAGGATTCTGGGCGTGACATTGAAGAAAAGTGCTTTGAATACCTGTATTCAATGTAGAGGCGGGCGTTGGTGCAGATACATTGTCCAATTGACTGCTGGTAACAGTTGCTTGTGGTTGAGCCATTGCTTGGAAATATGGTAAGTGAAGAGAGAAGAATTTGAGTTTGGAGAAGAGGAAGAACCTGAAGAATATATAAGAATTGTTGCAAATATCAAGTTGAATCTTAGTTTTCAACTGTCAATATATACATCATCGCATTTTAGTATTTCACAATGGACCCTGCTGTTGAAGGCTGTAGAAACACAAGGATGTTGGCCTGTTTCAAACCCTGCAGATTGTTGGCAGTTAATAACAAATAATGCTGCACAGCTGGCAATATGAAACCTTTGAGACAGTAACTGGTGGTTGTATGCTCGGTGCAATAGCTGTCAAAACTCAAGCGATGTCATGTGCAACAGTTTCCACAGCCAAGTTGAACAGATATTGGATTAAGATTGAGCATATTTCCAAGCTGTTGCAGTTATAGCACCTGCCTGTAGGATCATTTTGATAGTATAACTATAACCATAAAGACCCACCTTTCCACCTCCATCCAACTTCTGACATTTCCTCCACAAACAAATTTCACCCAAACTACACCACAGATCAACCAATATGGTTCAGACTCCTAAACAAATCTTTTCGATACTCCCAGCAGGCAAATATGGCCGATCAACTATGTGCGCAACAACATGATTTCATAATGCGAACCCAGGCGAGACTGGTATCAAAGCCGAACAGATCTGAGTACTTGGCGCTCTGCGCAGACACCGTTCGACATAGAGGCATGCAGCTGAGCTCCGACCTTGTTACACCGACCAAGTTCGCAGTGGTGTCATGTACAATCACCTATGATTTCCTTGATTAGACCTCATCGGCTATCACTCATCTCGGATACCAGAGCCAATCTTTTCGGATGGCCAGCAAACAAACATCCACACCATCGGAAAGCATTGATGGCTAGTCAATGGCAGCGGTTGCTTCTGCTCTGAATCACCAATAAAAAACGGACTGCCAATACACAGCTGAATGGCATCAGCCAAGAATCTGAAGCTCGCCGATAGCAAATGGACAGCCGTCAAGCAACTGAATGGCGCCAGCCAGAAGCCGACGACCTAAGAATATGTGCCAACTCTCAACAGCAAAGCAGCTCTCTATCGCAAGAGGCCTCTTTGTCTGGAGGTCATCAGATCGACAGGATACCACTGGTCCGGAGTCACAAGCCCACCAGCTTGATGTCATAAAGGATACCTATGGTCAGATTATTATCCAATGACGATAAAAACCATAGAGTATCGAGGGATGGAGGCTGCCGTAGTTGCAATGGAACGGGCATTGGTGTGCAGGAGTTCTGAAGGCGGTAATGGTGCTGTCGCTCTCAAGACAAGCGTAGATAGATGTATTTGTTAGAAGCGAAGACGAAGATAAAAAGACCTTGGGTTCTTTGAGGGTAAAAAGGCATCAACCTTGTCAGTGAGTAGAACAAGCCTTAACAATATACGCATTGGAGAAAGCCTATTCTTTTTATTCAGAATCTTTTAGTGATTTCCACATCCTGAGTGAAGATTCTAATCTACCTTTGAAGCAGTCCCAAATTATGTACGAATACTCTTCGACTGAGTCAACCTGCAGTGACACTCCCGGTGTTTCAGACCAGAACAATACTTTGTGACACAGCAAGCAAAGGAGAAGTGGATTGAGGAATGTTCGCAGAGTGAAACAGCAGCAGCAAGATAGAGGGTTGAGGAAGCAGATGCGGCAGTGGAGAGAGAGCAAGACTTTGTCTTAAGAAGAGCAGTGGCTGTTACAACCAAAATGACATTCAAAGACCTGGTGGAAGCAATTGGAGATAGTAGTGATGATGTTGCAACTTCAGATGAGGAAGAAGATCAAGATGAGGAAAAGGATGGAGAGGACAATTATGATGCAGAGCTCAGTAATGAAGATGAATCCAATTGGGTAGTTGGCACAATCAACAAATCGATACAGGAATGACTTGATACATTACATATAAAGTGGAGGAAGCTTGAGGAATTAATTACACCAGGAAGAGCAGATGCAGAAAAATACTTTCCTGAGGAAGATAGGAAGTACAGCACTGCTGAATCGAAGATTTGGGCGGCGGTTACTCGAGATACCATTAAGAATTCCTCTAATGCAGTTTTGTTTGGTCATTTTATGGATGCGACAACGTCACCTATGCCCCAACTACCCTCTCTACCTGGAAGTGGTCATTTGCAACTAGGAGCTGGCAAACCAAATGACAATATTCATACATTTACATCAGTCAAAACAGTTGAATCGGTGACGAATTTGCCCTTGCAAGTATTTTCCTCTACTAACCATTATCTAGATGTTTGATTTAGCTGAAAATATGGGTACGGAGCATGATGGCCCATAGATATAGATTGTTGTATATTCATGGATAATCATATTGGTGTTTTCGACAGTGTCTCATATGCAAATGCTTTTTTTGCCATATCTTTATATTTGTTAGTATTCTATAATTTCAGAGACAAGGTTGTGAAAGATAAAAAAATCATCTATGTATGTGGAAGAATGGTGCCAAATGTATGAACTTTAAGTACACCAAATATAGAACATACACTGCCTATCAGCATGTTTAAAATGAGGAAATTTAGTTTTAGAATGAAACTAAAAACTTGATTGATGCGTAATCTGCCACCGGAATTTTATATCAGTGTTGTCGCATTTGCGTCACAAATTGCCGACTGATTGCATACCTTATCAGGTTGAAAGACTGTCATTATATGTAATTAAAATAAAACTTGAACTGCTTTACCTGCTGCTCAGGCCCTGTACACATGATGGCTATCTCAAAAAGACTTTAGGGAGACCATGAATATTTGGCACAACTGGCTGGATGACGAAAGTGTGCTATATAAGATTCAAACCTATGTGATTAACTCTATACCATGTAAAGCTGGTCGTAAGCAGTATAATACTAACAAACAATGTTTCAATAGCGATGCAAACTATCCATCAAATATCAAATCGTAGTGCCATTATATATAGTATGTAGTCATATTGAAAGAGATAGTACAACAGCTAATCAATCATAGGAACATATATTCTTATTGAATACACATTAAAGCCTGCTGATACAATGAAATATACTGTATTGGTACAACAAGACACGTAGACGGCAGGACATAATGTCAGCGTCAACGGAGTGTCAACAATTTTTGGTCCCACAACATTTCTAGTATGTCAGATTGCATCAGTTCTATCTGTTCAGCTGCAATTTTGTCTGCCTTTATACACAAATCGATTTTTGCTGATGCACTTGAGCAACCAAGCTTGGAGCAATTTAATCATGATTGATCTGTATCACACAGCATAGTCTTATTCAATACGTATGAAAGCCCGCCATTATAATCATATTCATTCATCTGGAATAATAAGGCACATAGACTGCAGAACTGAAAGTGAGCGTCAATGGAGCGTCATCGATTTTTGGTCGCACATCATCTCTAGCGCGTCAGTTTGAGTTGTCTCCATGAGAGTAATTGCTGTTTTGACTGCCTTTATCAACAAATCATTTATTACAGATGCACTAGAGCAACCACAATTGGAGGAATTAAATCATGATTGATCTGTATCGCACGGCATAGTCTTATTGATTATGCATGAACGCCCTCCGTTACAATCATATCTATTGTTTTTGCACAATAAAACGTGTAGACTGCAGAACGAAAAGTGAGCGTCAATGGAGCGTAAACGATTTTTGGTTGCACAACATATTTAGCAAGTCAGATTGTATAAGCACCATAAGTGGAATTGCAGTTTTGACCGTCTTTATCGACAAATTGATTTGTACTGACGCTCTCAAGCACCCAAGCTTGGAGAAATTCAATCACGATTAATCCATATCGCACGGCACATTCTCATTGAATAAGCATGACAGCCTGCCTTTAAAATCATATATTTGTTTGTTTTTCATAATAAAACACGTACACTACAGAACTAAAAGTAAGCATTGATAGAGCGTCAACGATTTTGGGTTGCACAACATCTTCAGTGCGTCAGATGGTGTTGGCTCCATGTGTGTAATTACAGTTTTGACTGCCTTTATTGACAAATCAATTGTTACTGATCCACCTGAGCAACCAAGCTTGGAGCAATTGAATCACGATTCATCTGTATGGTACAGCATATTCTCTCTGAATATGCATGAAAGGCTGCCATTATGATCATATTTATTCATTTTGCATAATTAGACATGTAGACTGAAGGATTGAAAGTGAGCATCAACAGAGCGTCAACAATTTTTGTTCGCAACAACATCTCTCGCGCGTCGGATTGTGAGAGCTCCATTAGTTCAATTGCAATTGTGACTGCTTTTATCGGCAAATCAATTTTTACGGATGCACTCAAGCAACCTAGCTTGGCGAAATTAAATCATGATTAGTCCATATTGCTAGGCATATTGTTATTCAATATAGCTGATAGCCTGCTGATAAAATGACAAATATTCTTTTTGCACAGGATACACATAGATTGCAGGACTAAAAGCAAGTGTGGACAATGTGTCAACGATTTTTGGTCATACGACATCTCCATTACGAGGGGATTTGTGTAAACTGCTAACGTTATCGCAGTTTTGAATGTCATGAGTTCCTAATCAATTCTTATAATAAGGATCATAGCGAACATCAACTTTTGGATGTAGAGCGTACATATTGAATTGACATCTAATTCTATGTGCTAATGGAATATCAACACATTGTCATAGTGCAGATAATACTACTGCTGTTCGAAGCAGCTGATATGGAACAGAACAACTAGATAGACAAATTTAATTCTTGAAAATACTTTGCCCATACTCAAAATTTCATTTACCTACTGTTTCTCATATTTATCATTTATTCCTACAAATGGTCTGTGGAAGTATGTATTTGAAACATCAAGATATCAATACTCTGATCGATTCTTTTGACTGCAGTTCAATTGGAAATCTCTTCAACTCTACTTTCATATTCCCTTCAAACTGTTTTTTGATGGCTGCTGCAATGTGCTTGATACATCCTTACTCGAAGTAATACACTCTTCCAACGCCAAACGTGTCTTCATTTGAGATTTGACTGATGAAATATTGCAAATGATGTTCGTTAAATGGTGGACCTCCCTGAATGTTCAAACAAAAACTACAATTGAATGGAGTGGCTCCCGGCATGCACTAGCTTGGCAATTCAACAAACTTTGTGCAAATACATCAAATGGCAGCCCTGGTATCATTTGCATTGCCTGTCAACAGTTTCTTGTACATCCATCCAACAATGGAACAAGTCCTATGGGGAACCACCAATCATCACAGGGACACAAAGCACAGCTGAAAAAGTTCATGGAGTCTGACGTTACATTATTGACTGGTACATCTGGTGATGAGCAAGCTTTAGCTGTACTCAAGCAGAAATGCAGTCATGGTGTCCTGGTGGCAAGTTATTCCCGTCAAACACAAATTGATTAACAATTGCCGGTTATACTGATGATTTTGCTGGACAGAATGTCCAACATTGGCAGATAATGACTTTACAACCCATGATTTCATCCAAGAAACCTGGAACCACTACTTGATGCTAGGAATTGTTTCTGCACATATCCCATGGAATAATATTACGAACCTCGAGTTACAACAAATATTCAATGCTTTACGTTACGATTTTATTCCTCCCTCGACCAGTACTCTCAGTAATATTTGCGGAAGAGAATACTGTTTTACAATTGATGCAATCAAAAAGCAGTTGCCAACAAAAAATTAAGCCAGTGTAGCATTAGATGGATGGACATCAACAAATAAATTGGCCATTTTGTCGGTCATTGGGAATTATATAGATTGCAACTGGTGCTTATATGAAGTACAGCTTACATTTGATGAGGTTGGTGGCTGCTTGATTTCGATATATTGTACCGCTGACACAGAACTCTAGGTTTAAGGCAAATACACAGGTTTAAAACTGGCTGAGCATTTGAAGTGGGTACTTGAATGTTTCAATCTTACTGACAGTCGATTACTGGGAATCACTACTGATGATGCCTTATTCAACTATTCGATGATTCAGGAGCTACAATCGCAATTTGAAATCTTGGCAATTGACCGGTCGGCATGACGAAACCATATACCATGCATGGCGCATGTCATTCAGCTTTGTCTACGGGCATTCATAAGTCATCTGGGAGTGAAAAGTCGAACAAAATCATGGGAAGCCAATGAGCCTCAAGAGCAATTTGAAGAGAATGAGAGTGGGGCATTGACCAAAAGCCAAAAGCTGCAGAAGTCCGGAAATACAAGAATCTCTAAGGTGGCAGCCATGAAGCCCGGATAAGCCAAAATTATTGAAAAGGTAGTTACTGCATGCTTTCTACATTTACATTCTGAATACTGACTCTTGATATAGCAAAGAATTCTTGCTGTATTGATCACTCTGACTCCTGAAAGATGCAATGAGTTTCCCAACTGCCAGAATCCAGTTTGAATTGCAGTACTGCATACCATGGATGTGAAAACTTGGTGGAATTCAACACTAGAATTACAGGAGCAGGCATACTCATTGCGAGAGTTTACACACAAGTGGCTCAAACACCTGAATCACAGCAATTACCAGCCTTCATTTACCACAGAGAATAAATGGATCATTATTTAATATGTGATGGAGGTACTAAGGCCATTTCGTTACTGGAGACTTTGGATGTTGAAACAGCATACAGTCCCCCTGCACCTTGTCATTACAATCGATAATGACATATTCCGTCATCTGGACGGTGTCATGTGTGTATAGGCAATGATAAAAACTGTATGGCAAGAGGATCTGTACTTTGCTTTGAAGTTTGCATGCCAAAAGCTGTCCAAATATTACTCTGAAGTAACACCAGAGACGGGCATGCTCATCATTGCAGCATATGTCCTCCATCAATTCCAGAAGTTGGATGATTTAGGATGTAAAACAAGGCTATGGATGTTAATCCTGAGGACAAGGGTTGCTGCATTACCCAGTACAAGGATGCATTCATAAAATATGTTGAGTACGAATACTGCACCAAAAATCCAGTTATGTCCGACAGAAAATCCAATATAGTACTGAATCACAATCCCTTGGCCTCTATACCAGTGTCTGGACCACGTCAATTGACTTATGATCTGTATGATTTGTCCAGTGATAATGAGTACTATAGACCCCCCAACACGGCAGAACGTACTCCAGGGCGCACTGATTACGCATCACGTTCATTGACTGCCACCACACTTTATTTGAATTCACCACCTGAGGTATCCAATAATTGGGGACAATATGATTCTAATCTTAATGATTAACATTCAGACCCCACAGAAATTAGCAGGGTATGCTGGAGGCCTAATATAACCGATTGGTGGGGACAACATGAAAAGATAAATACAAAGTACACCGATCTAGCCAATATAGCAATGGACATCTTCTCCATCTTGCCACACGGGGTTGGAGTGGAAGCCAGCTTTTCACTTGGCCAAGATGTCATTGAGTAGAGGCAGTCAAAAACTATAGATGAAACACTTCGAGAAAAAGTGGTTGTTTGACAGCTTGGCAGAAGCAATCTTGGTCTTTTGGTTGGCGATACAGTTCAAATAGATTTGTCAGTAGCTGATAACGATTTTGAAATCAAAAAAGAAGCAGAGGAAAGAAAGATGCACAGGATGGGAAATGTTCAAAACATTTTTCAGATGTAGCAAGGCAGTGAAAACCTACAGGCAACTCAAAAGGCATCACGCAATCAGAACAAGCAAATGAATGCCATGGTCTATATATCTGATACTGAAGAGACAGTTAATGTATCCTGGTGGACCTTTGAATATGATGGTGTTGCAGCTTTCGAATTGACTGAAAAATCACCACTCCCACTGTTCTTATCACAGATCAACCTCCCTGGTAGCACAATCCAAGTCCTGAATATTCAACAAATACATAGAATCAATCGCCATTCTGATCAAAGTGATCATGAAAGTTCAGTCAAAATCAATTCTGATACTGATGATTAGCTCCATGGAACGGTGACTTGGACAATCCACACTATAATGAAAATGATGTCAAGGCTGACGATGAGGATGATATGAATCTCTTTGATGATTCTAATGTCATTCATGAGGCAGATCAGCCAGATATACATGCTGCCCCCAACATTGCAGGGTTTATTAGGCCAGTTCGAAAGACAAAACATATTGTAACTATAGTTGTAAAGAACTTTGGGCCTATCATCACCCACGAAACACAAAAAGCAAAAGGGGATAAACGACAGTAGAGTGTTGATCTGTATTTCATATTTCTTTTAGTTTTTTCTTTCTTATAATGGGGTATATCATTTCTTTGGTAATTTTCTTGGTCATTATTCGGGAATGTTTGATATTTAAGCATATATAATGAAAAGACTGTTAATACAGTATATCAGTAGAACACAAATACTGGGCTCTTTGGGATATTGTTTGTACAATCTTCAAGTTAAGTCTGAAGATCAGATATGTGTAAGTTGAATAGACAATAGGCAATAATGAGACAATAGATATGGTCGAAACTAAAATATTTGTGGTGATTGATACATACCACAACATACTGGAATTTATCACTGCATAAGATTAAATACAATTTTGTCTGTCTTTCTTCTACTTACAAAGTCTTACTACCATGTTGCAATACACAATCAACAAATTGTACTTATGATATTGAACTTAATTAAAACAAGATTGGTAATGCTCAAAATCATAAACATGTATAGCTCAGTTGATTAAGTCCAGGATTGCAAAAGTTGCATATGGAGTATTATGCACCAGTTTTTGTACCCATCCAATAACCTCCTTTTTAGGACAGTTCCAAAATGTGGAGTCAACCTAGACAGATCTGTCTAGTTCGGTTCTTGTGGCAATCCGAACCGTTGATTTGGAAATGGTTCAGTTTCAACCTGAACCCGGACCAGAAGCTCCAGGTTGGGACCATTGCTATTACTACTCAAGGTGGTGCACTTCGAGGCAGGGTACTTCTGTGGTGGTGGTGCAGCTGAAATTTCTTGCGATGATACAAATTCAACAGTCATACAAAGAAATTTCAGGGAGAGAAACTCTAGTGCCCATCATGTGAACCCCCCTGAAAAAACACCACCCCCATCTATTCTACTATCATGGCTCAATTGAGGTGAAATTGCATTGCTTGTTTTATCTGCAACAAAAAATTGCCCCACCAGGACAGATTCGAAGCTGACTACAAGCAGTTTCACCCTATTACCCTGGCTGAAGGCCAATACCCAGACATATCTATACCTCCAGTTTGCTGGAACCGTCCAGTACCAGCCTGGTTCAATGTCCATAGGTGCACCTGAATCATCCCAGGATATATGATCTTATACCAAGATGAGCTGGTAGATTCTATTCCAGGAGTGCCACCACCAGAACATTTCTCCGACAGTAAATCTATAGACTCTCAGATGCCACATCCACCATGTACACCTGACCCAATCAAAACTTAGTATCACAGCAATATTGGGCGAGTGGAGGCAGCTGATGGTCAGGCGTCTGGTGATGCTACTGGGATATACAACATATATCGTATATACCTGAATCAATGGAATCCATGGCATCCATTCGATTGTGCATATGACTTTCAGCAAGCTCGATCCTTGTGTCAGAACAGCAAAATGTGGATCGACCAGCATCTGAAACATCAACTTGAAGACTGCCAAATCGAGTCATTTCAATCAGCTGCTGAGTTGTGGGCACTCTTGGAATCAATGAACTGTGGTTCAGGTGCAGAGAGATGGCTTGAAGACTGTTCACAAACATTCAGAAAATTTGATTATTGAGATATTTTTACATTCATCAAAGTTCTTTTGGCACATATCCCATTCACCATACACATGAATTTTGAACTGGTGCAACTAGCAGATTCTGCGTGGCATTGCATGTACAGTGAGATGAACACTGGTGATTGGTGGTGGGATACTCAACAGCACCTACCTCAGGGTGCCATAATTGTACCAGTTATTTTTACATCTGATGGAAAGCATCTGACAAATTTATCTGTTGGTGAACAGGCCTGGCCTTTATACATGACTATCAGTAATATACAAAATGATGTCCACCGGAGTCCCAAGAAGCACACCTCGATCCTCGTCAGACTCCTACCATGTTTTTCAAATGGTTCCAAAAACACCAACGACACCTGGCAAAACACAATTCAACAATACTTTCAACACAATGAGAACTTGATATCCATGGACCAGGCTTGGAATGTGATTTTACTTACCGTTTTCAAAGAAGGCACTTTCCATTGCTGGATGCATGGGTTGGTGACTATCCAGAACATTTGATTGCTCTAGTTTCATACGGTTCGTGCCCTCTTTGTGAAATACCTCAAGGTTTGCCGATGGGACATTGCGGTCAACAAATAATATTTCATTTGAGTGATCAAGAAACCCAGTGTAAACTTCTTGTTCATAAACAGATCCATGATCTAATAGCATCCGGACTACGTTCATTCACGAACATGTTCTGGCAATTCCCTCTCCCCGATGTGTACCGTCTATGGCAACCTGATGAATCACATCAATTCCTCCTGGAATTAGTAAAGAATCTATTTGTCTAGCTTCTGAAATACCTCAAAACAAGAAACCTCAATAATCCATTTGATAAGCCTTTCACATCGGTACCACAGTATCCAGCACTCCATCTATTTCAAAAGACATTTGATTCATTAAAGAATGGGACATGGCAGGGGAAATAGATCAGGGGAACGGTTAGAACATTGGCAGTTAACTGCACACCAATATTAGGTGGTACCATGGATAATGAAACGAATGTTGACAAGATTTCATCTTGGGAGGAAGTAATGGGAACCGTGCAGGTATTATGCAAATTCTGCCTACTTTTAAGCCAACAAAGGCACTCTGAGCTATTCCTTACTACACTTGATGATATGCTCAAACGTTTCTACAGGTTGAAAAGTGTTCCCCAAAAACAGAAAATATTGAAGACTGTAAAAGCCAAAGTCATGAATAAGCTGAAATGAGAATCTGTGAGAATACGTGAGCAATGGATTGTCAACATCTGAGTCGCAGTAGAGGCAGAAGTGTATGGGGCCCACAAAATTACTGCTGCCAAATGCAAACAATTTCAAGCGTATCTAGATCTCACTGAGATTGATGACAGAGATTTGAATACCACCAACAATCTGGAAAGTGAGCTGCACGGAATTACTGCGGCACAACAGCATCTTTTCAAGATGACATTCTCTAAGCGAATGGCTGAATTCCAAACTTTGTGGGAGCAACACAGCATCCATGAGCTCCAAAAAGCTCTTCAATATCAGATAGTGCACTTTGGTTACCAAAGATGCATCTGGTCAGCCATATATCACAGTCAATTCGGCAAATAAATTAAGGAAACAATTTCACAACTGATATCTCAGAATTGTTATTCATTTCCAATGTGAATCATGGCTACCGCTCCAGCAATAAGATGAATTTTATACGACAAATTCTCAAATACAATGACTGCCACAGTGACCTGGACTCTATGGAGGAAACTCTTTGTTATGATATACTGCAATACTGGTACGTTGGTGATTCGGTTGAGATGAGAAATCATTTGTGAGTAGCTTTCGTATTAATTTACTTATTGGCCAGTGCAGCTTACCTTAAACTAGACTTTCAATCTCTTATCAGTGGTAGACAAACAACACAATACAAGGTGAGCCCACCATCTACGCCTCGACAAAGGACAGCCTGAGCCAATATCCCACCAAGTACTGCCAAATATGTATCACTTGAGCAAAACACACATCCATGGGGAGTGTAGGAGTGTCAAACTGAAATCTGTAACAGATGTAGCCAGCAATTGTGAAATTCTCAATCTTTGAAAGCCGTTTCAGACTCAAATTGAAGAAGATTGGGGAACAGGAATCATGGGTCTTGTATTGGATCACAATCTCAGAACCCGAATGGACAAAGTTTGAATCGAACTATACAATGGTCTATCTTATCATTGCCAACCCTTCCACTGTCCTTCAACCATCGAGCGAATTGGGCTCAGCTATTAAGTGGCATATACTCATTCAAATATGGGCATGATGCATAAAGCATATACTGCGTGGGTTCTACATGCACAGAGTGAACATAATCACCTTGACAATGATTTTCAAGGCCAAGTTTCATTCTTTCTGATCATGAATTTTACCTTGACACTATCTAACGAGATTTTAGAGTTTCAAAAACACCTACTTGATGGAAAAATACTACCGTCATTCTCCAAATGATGTAAAAGATGACGGGAAAGGGTATTACATTTTCGACCTCAAGTGTATGTGGTGGTGATTCTAACACAATGTCAAGACTGCAGGGGCTGGACTGACAAGATTGATGGCTGCATTCGAGTGGTAAAATTGACTAATACAATCCACATCGTTCAGGTTGAAGCAATTGTTGGGCCTGCACATTTGGTCAGAGCGTATGAAGAAGTACTAGGTAGTGGTAGTAACCATGGCGATGATACAAGTGTATGGTAATTGAATGACCAGGTGGACCTGGATTCGTACTGGACTATATATTGACATTTATAAGGCTGCTTTCGGTGCACCTATAATCAGAGTTTAGACTGGTTGGGCGTTTCATGAGGTGTGCCATGAGTTGCAATTACAATTTGCAGAGTGATATGACATTTAAATGGTTTACCAATCCAAATGCTGGCTGGACAGTGTAAAAGCCCATTGGTCCAAAAGAAATAAGGTGTACTGAAATCTAAGGAAGTTGAATATCTTGTCCAGCGTGCCAGGAGGTTTGATGAGTGCTAATGAGGAACAAATCAGCAGAGGTTTCTGATGTACTGGAAGGTTTTGTGAGAAGCTCAAAAAGGGTTCGATTTTGGCTCTTTTCCACTGGAAGCTCCCAGAGTAACTTGCCCATGCTCAGGGTGTCTCCGGGAGGGTTGGCGAGAGCTTTGGGAGGGTCCGAAATGATGTCCATTTCCCATGGAGGATCCCAGAATACCATGCCATGCTCTGACAGTCTCCTGGCTGGTTCGTGAGAAGTCCAGGAGGGTCCGAAACAACATCAATTGTCTAGGCATGCTCCCAGAGTATCTTTCCATATTCCGGGAGTCTCTGGGAGGTATGATGAGAGCTCCAGGAGAGTCCGAAACTCTGCCATATCTCCCGGAGATTCCAGAAGTATCTTCCCATGCTCCGGGAGCCTCCGGGAGCCTCCAGGAGTCTCTCAGAGATTATACCAATTTTTAGGAAACATTTTACATTGTGCTGATGTAACTGCAGAATATCTGTGCGATCCCAATATAAAAGTTTTTCACTGCAACAAGTGTATTCTTGGACTTCTCAAAGACCTCATACATACCAAATGCTAAGCCATTGCTGTTGGGGGAATACAACTACACAATGATTTGCAGCGGACTGAGTGCTTTTGGTGTTTGTGGACTGATATCATCCAATCACCCAATGGATACCATGCGCTATACTCTGTTTCCCAGATCTTGATGTCAACTATCTCACCAACTATCCATGTAGTACTAAGTGAACATATAATATAGCATATGTTTTTGGCAAGTCTAAAGGGAAATGGGATTATAAAATCAACAGTGTGACCAAAAGTATTCTGCAGTGCAACGAGCAAGTTCTTCATTCTTTCTGTATTTGCCTTTACCCCTAACTCACCACTCTATCCTTGCAATTTCCTTACTGCGTAAATCGACTCTTTTCTACTTCACCACTTTGTCACAGTAAGTGGAACCTGTACACAGACGAAGTTTCTCAGCATGAGTATGTTCTTCTCACCCCTGTCATTGCTGCAGCACAATGCATCATGCTGAAGACAAATACCGATTCATTGAATATTCAACCAAAGTCAATCATCGACCTTCTCCACTACCTCCTCTTTCGGCATCAACCCAATGTCAATGAGTGGAGATCCCCAATCCATACGAACAATCACAGGGTGGCAATTAACCAAGCCCACACATCATCACATATTTGCCACCTTCAAAATCATCTGTAGGGAAACAACCTGGACCAGAGCATCTGACTCCTCTTGCACAGGTGCTGAATTGTGGCAGAGTACCAATAGATACAGATAAAGTGGAGGAGAGAGCTATTACAAGGGCAACTAGCAAGCATTGAGTCATTGATCCATGTCAGAACGAATTATTTACTTGACATAATGCTGATGTTCTTCAATTTCAAGTGCTCACCTGCCAAGTATAGTAAGCTTGCACACCAGGTGGCCATGTCACTCAGAGAAGTCATTATATACAACCCTATAATTGAAGAAATTACATTGATTCTGGCAGGTCTTGAATTCACCAACCAATCCAGTATCATCAGTATCCCAGGCAGGATTCATGATGTGATAAACAATATCATCATCGACTTCAAATTATTCCAGGATCAATCCGCTGGGCTGGCAACACAAACTGCACGGCTATACGTCAAATGGTGTGATGACTTGGAGCGTATTCGCTCAAGTGATGTTCGAATGGAGCCTACACAACCATTGTTAGCAGGAGTATGTGCATTGTTCAAACACATTGATCCTTCACTGACCAACAGTGCTTGGCCAAAATCACTGTGGTTCATAGTGCATTGGGCCACAGTGCAAAAAAAAGTAATAAATTACCTTATGAGCTGAATAATCAGCTAGAGACAGAGGTGTCAAGAAAAGTGGGCCGGATTTTGGGGAAGAATAGATTCACCTGTCCCCATTCAGGTCACAACACATGTTACCCTTGATTTGACACATAATTTACTCTACTGATCTCTGTTATTGCATTAGGGCAGTTACTGCAGATTTGCAACTCCTGATATAATGGAGCTCATATATAGCATCTACTTTGGTAAGACCAGACATCTTGGAAATACTGATAGGCAGATGATCAGAATGATCAACCAGACCTTGTTAATCCTTGCAGCAATAGTACTCTGGCATGCTCTGTCAGCCTATAAGACTGGAATCTACATATCTTTTGAAGACTTCTCACCAACTTTTGCAGCTGCTTGATTCAATCATTTCGATGGTATAAGCATGTCTTACATGCATTTGGCTGTGGCTTTCAAACATCTTGAAGATGACTTCCAGTCTTCAGCGGCAGAAATGCAAGCGCAAAAAGATCTCCAATATTCAAATGGCGATTCACATACAGTGAAATGAGTGCTGGGGCGGAAACAACATCCCTATCATCTGTTGTAACAACAAGGTTAATCACAATGACTATTTCCTCACTTTCATCCCTGTGAACCTTGCTGCCGTACATAAGGAATTCATATACATACATGAGTATACAGTACTGGTTGAATATTTACTCCTTCGGCACTCATAGACCACTCTGATTACAAGTATTGCTGACATCCATAAAAGTGACACTGATATGGTGGTAATGAATGGGAATACCCCTCCAGATGATAAGGCAAAACTTTCAGAGGACAATATTGATGGATCACTTACCGATAACCAGGTTTGATAGCTGCTGCAGGTGCGGCTGTTGCTGTGTCTATTGCAATTGCTATTGCAATTGCTGTTGCTGTTGCTGTTGCTGTTGTTGTAGCAGTTGCTGGTGCTGAATTTGCCTGGTTATTGTTGTTCCTGCTTGTATCGGCATGTAATCTGCTTGTTATTTTGCTGTTGCTGCTGCTGTTAGTGCTGCTGTGGGTGCTACTGCTGCTGGTGCTGAATTTCTATTATTATTGCTCGTGTTGATGTGAAATCTGTTTGATATATTGCTGTGGTTGCTGTTCCTTTTGTTATTGCTGTTCCTGCTCTTTTCGATATATAATCAACTTGCTATTGTGGCAATTGCCCCCCAAGGATTTTGATGGGGTTAAATTCAATTGAAGCATTGGGATTTTGGCAATCTTGAAAACTATCATATCATGAGAAACTAAGGCTTCAATAGAGCAGATAATACACATCACATCAAGGTGTACAAGGGTTTCAAGAGCTAGAAGCTTGGTATTCACATTTGTATCACCATAATTGTAAAATGTGATAACATTATTATCACAGTTGAAACTGGTAAGTATGGAGAGATCAACTGTTAAACATGAACTTTAGAATTACAACCTCAATTGCAAGAGGTTATAAGCTTTGTTCATGGTTGATGAATGCTTTGTAATAAGTAATAGAAGCTTTTGCATAAGTAGAATCTTTAATAAGGAATAAACAAGAATGGTTGTGTTATTTGAGATATTTGATGTTGATGATAAGTTAGTGAATACTTCATAAAGAGTTGGTGAAGATCATGACAAAAGAACCAGGTTGATGACGACAAGGTGAACTCATTACAAATACTTGGCAATGTGTGCGATCCAGCTCATTGCGTGCTCTGAGTTTTTGAGACTCATATTCAAACATTTCATTGTGAAGCTCATCAATATTACAGAACTCAACAATATACTTTTCATATTTCCTGATGTGGTTCTTTCATTCTCAGAGTGCCTTCTTGTCTGTGCCTGAAAATCAAAGGATATCACTGTCCTTAGAACTGCCCTGTCCTTCTGCGGCTTCTCTGCCATTATCACCATTCCCTGTAATGGCAAGCACTCTTTTCACTTGAACCTGATGTTCATTTCTTTCCTCCCCTACCCCTCTAATTTGTTCTTCTGCATCCACCAGTTCTTGTCTCTATTCTTCCCAGTCTGTGGGTGCTCAGTTTGCCAATAGTTGTTCCAGGCCAGTAATTTTAGCTTGCAGGTCCCCATGTGTGCAGGCAGGCACTGATGCTTCCAAGTCCTGAACTTTTTGTTGTATTAACACCAGTCCTTTGTCCATATTCTCCTTCGCCCTGTCGTTCTATCATCAAGGCAGAGATTCATTCTGCTTGCATTATCATTTGGTGGTGTAATCTGCTGACCTGATTTTAAATGTCAAATGATGGTGCTCCTGCTATTTATGTTATACTGTCTTCCATTTTGTTGGCAGCTGTCAGAGCATCTTGTTGACTAAGAATTATAAATTCTATTATAATCATTTGAGGCATGATCACATTGTCTATTGTAGTTATCTGGATGTGGTATCAGCCACTATTCTGGCAGCTGATAGATATGGTTGCTTGCAATTTTGAGAGGTGGTTGATGTAGGTAGTCGTTGATGTTGAATTCTATCCCTGGTAGCATGAATACTATTTCCAAACAATCATCACAAATGTGTTCCCATTGAATGTTTGCTTCTCAGAAGATCCAACAATTGTTTGCACAGAGAATGTTATACCTGCAACAGCTACTGGTATTCCAGCACATTAATACCAGTTGGCAAATTGTTTGAGGTCTTTGTGGGAGTGGAAATATTCTGCTAATTGGAACTTAAACTGAAATAATTCAGTGCCAAATTAACACTCTTTGATTGCTTTGATGTTGACCTGGATAACAGCCTGGGCAAAATATATATCCGCAAGCAAGAAGGTATATTTTACTGGCTTACTAGATTCCAAGGCAACAGAGACCCAAGGTTGATAATCCAGAGTGATCAGAGGACTCAGTTACATTCTTCCATGTAATGAAAAAATATATTCAATTCTTCCACTCTGCAGATAATAGAAACCCATATTGAACGAATTGGCAGTTGTAGTAGATGGTTGGGTTTTGACAATCATGATATAGATCTCCCTCGGATTCTGAACAATAACAATAATTGTTACAGTTCCCAATTCATTTGTTTTCACCTATATATTTGTTTCATTGTTAGAAAATGTCCTGGTTGTCACCTGAATGACAACAGTCCCCGAACTTGCAGATGCAGCAAGAGTTTCCTGATGTGCTGTTGTGCCCACAGGCACAGTGCTTTCCTTGTAATTCTGGCTGAAATTACAAACAGGCAGCTGTGAATTCTTCAAGGGTTAGAGTATCAATAGGTATTTTTGGTGAAAGTGGTTTTGGAGATTGAAAGGCCTGAGCCAGAATGTATTCAATAATTTCGTTTTGTAGCTGTGATGCAGCTTGAGTCTTTTATCTTTTTAACAGAATTGGTGCTGATGGCCAAAGATGTATCTATTTGTTGTTCTTCGAATGGTCCACAAGTAAGGTAAGCGGATGTGTCACCAATAGGAGTGAATGGCCAATGTGTTGGCAGGTTGCTTGCAGATTTAAACATGATGCAAGTGGCATTGCAGGTGCAGTAACACTTGTAGCCACCTGAATAGTCAGAGTATTGACATATAAACTAAAAGTATATCAAGTTGAATCAATTTTAGACTGGTTCTTCTGTCAGGGTTTCAAGGCTTAATGTTCTAGGTATTATAAAAACAAAATGAAGATTTGGAATTGCAAGTATTGCAAACAAGACAAGAGAATCGAAATCTGGAATCACAGAAGTAAACAGCAGTTGATATTAAAGCCATTGTTTGTTTTGTAGACTAGTAAACCAGTGAAGAGCAAACCAATCCTCCATATAATCCACCTTCTTAGAGAAAATAAACACTATCTTCATGACCTTAACCATCTTGTTGAATATTCATCCATCTGTCCCTTGGCTTTATATACCTCCTTTATATCTGCTGCACTCAGACTACTGGTTGCACTATCAATATCTTTTCATTATCATTGGTGATTATTCACAACCGGATTCTTTTCCTTGGAACCTTCTATTCGCACAAGATAACCAGTGTGATATTCCCGCAATCTATAAATCGGTTTGTCTAGTCAAATAAATATGATCATCTGGTACTGATGCTGAATTGGTCACCAATGCTGTCTACACACAACCGTAACAATAGTCAAACAGAAACAAACTCTGTATATGAAGGGATAGTGTTATGCATAGCAAGTTCACAGTGGGGTCATATATAATTTTTGCCAATGTCCCTAACTCGATGTTATTGGCTATCACTTGTGGCAGATACCAGAGCCAATCATTTTGAATGGATAGCAAAAAAATATGCACACCATCAATATACAACAATCGCTAGTGAACAGTCACAGTTATTTCTGCTCCCACTCACTTATAACAAATGGACAGCCAACATACAGCTAGATAGCATGAGTTAAAAAGTTGATGCTTGCTAATGACCAATACACAGCCTGCAGGCAACTGAATGGCCCCAGCCACGAATATGATAACTGTCAGCGGCCTAAAAATATATGCCGACTATGAACAGTGAAGCTGCTCCCTATTCAAAGTGGTCTACGTCTTTGGAAGTCAGTACATTGGAAGAATCTTCCTGTGCCAGAGGCTGAAGCCTGGGAGCTTGTTGACCTAATGGTTACTGATAGTCTGATTATGATGTGATGATGATAAAGACAATGGAGAATTGAGAAATTGGGGGCTGCAGTTGCGATAAAGGAACTGGTATTGGTTCAAAGCAGAACTGAAGGCAATCAAGGTGCTGGAGCTCTAGGGACAAGAGTAGATAGAAGTATTTGTTAAAAGCAAAGTCAAAAGGTATAAAGACCTTGGGTTCTTGGAGACTAGAAAGGTATCAATCTTTTCAGCAAGCAGAACAAGTCTTCACAATATATGTGTTTGAGAAAGCCGATCCTTTCCATTCATGATCAACCAGTGATTTCGACATTGCGAGTAAATCGCAAATCTTTCCTTGATGCAATTCCGAATTCAGTATGAATACTACTTTGACTGGATGAAACCTAGTGTGGCACTCCTGGTATTGCATGAATATATTAAAATGTTGGTATTGACTCTATGGAAATTAGTAACCGAAATGACGTTTATTAGTCATTGGTTTGTACAATTCAATAGTGGCCTATCCTATGGATAGTTGATGTATATTTACCTTGAGTATTTGTATTAATATATGCAGATATTGATATGTTTTGGGTTACATGGGGATAGATATCAACGTTTCTTTTTGAACTTTTTATACAGACATATGTATTACTAATATATTTTTATTAATCAATATACTTTCTATTCTATTGTATATGAAATACTCTTTGAGCATAGATTCAATAGTCAAAATATGCTGATCATCGTATCCAAGCATATCACATATCCAGTGATTGCTATCAAACTTGATTATATTTATTTCCAAATCCCTGCAATATTAACCATGATCAATTGTATGTAAAACTGTATTGAAAGTCCATTTACAATCGTTGTTGACCAAAAAATCAAAATCAGAAGTCTGCAGCCAGTATACCTCAGCCTGCACCCAAAAATTCAAACCAACAATTACAACCAATATCAAAAATAGGTTCACAATCAGCCATATGTATATATTCAAACTTTTGATATCAACAATATATCCTACTAAGTATTATCTTTAATGATGGATATGATATGCAATATGCTTGAGGATATATGCTGAGTCATATGGTGTTCCATTCATGACTCAAACAGAGCCCAAATACTTACAATTGTTAATATAGACACTTCAGAAGAAGCTGGTTGGCAGTATCAGTATATTCTTCCCACTACTCTATATTAAAAATTTCATTATACCAAATCAACAGTTGAAATTAGATCAATAAAGTTTTCATCTGATATGATATTATTTTAATGGTAGAGAATTAGGCATATAGAAATCAGCAGAGTTATAGAATACAATTAAAATCTTCAGTTAAAATCAAAACACTGCTATCAAAATTGTACAAATGCAGAAATATCTTTGTTCAGAATTAAATATGAGTATTTCATTGTGATATTTTGTAGCAAGTTCCAATAGATTGGACTTATACTTTTATTAGCCACCAATATAGTCCATGAGATTGAAATTGATTGGATATAGCACATTGCATAGTATTACAGGAACATTTAAATATTATACAATAGTGAAATTGCTAATGGTACCTTACTAGCTTGATTGTATAATCATGACATTGATTCAAAGGATATGCAGAAACCTTTATAGGATATCATTTATATACTCGTAAAGATTGATTATTTTGTCATAGAAGAATACCTGATAGTAGTACTTGATATCAAAAACATTTGTGATAGCAAGTAACCTGCCTATTGACTAATACTTTTCATTTTCAAACAATATGAAAAAGGTCCATACATGCATCGAGATATGAGGAAATCGAATCAGATACCAATTATAAACAGTTAGGTATTGCCACTTCTGACTGAATTTAGACATTGAGATGCTGCATGAAAAATATTTGCCATAATTACTGGAAAGATCAGAAAAAACCATATTCAAATTGAATGTGAAAATAAAAAAGATAGTATTTTGTATTAAATATAAATATCATCAATTTCTCATTTTGCCCAATCACCTTGACAATAGATATGCTATAATATACAATATCATAGACATGAGTCTGCTAAATCTGATCAATTATTGCCTAGTAGTCTATTTATACAATATTTCAATCAACATACAATACAAATAAAAACAAATGCATTTTACAAGAGAATTTTATTGTCAACTACAGAAAAACAACTGGTCTATAGAATTTAATACTTGTGAATGGCATCATAATCATGTTGAATCAATTTGGTATTTTGTACCAGAAGATAGAATTGGCTGGACCAAGGACAAGATAGATACTATTTCTATATAAAAGATTCTATAAGTTGTCCTGGTTATTCCATCTGTCCTTGAATCATCAGCTTATATCAACTCTTCATCCAATTATTTTCAACAATATGCTTTCTCTTAACTAGGTTAACCAAGAAAACAAATAAAACTTTCGATTGTAAATAAAATGTCCAATATCAAAAAGGCTTTAATACAGTGAAAATGATATTTAGTAAGGTTCCCAATTTTTTGTCTGGTGCAATAGAAACTGGCAGCTGTTATTTTGCCGTCAGCACAGTACCCTCCCAAGTTGTTGATAGATGATTGTATTCTGGTGCTTAATCTTCTCAAAAATTGACAATCCTTAAACAATTCATAACAAATGAATATTTACAACAGTATATTTATTCATGGAATGAAAACCCTATCCAAAGATACCATCTCCACAATCAGTTTGTTTACTGGCTAGAAGAATCTTGGCTCCATTACAATAATACTGATCTCAAATCAATCATAAGCACAATGGATAAAGACAACTGGCAGGTTATAATATTATGATATTTTGCTGGCCAAGGTATAAAAGTAGCTATTCAGATACAGTATCTAGAAATTGAAAATACGGTTCAAAAAAGAGAAAAATGATGTCAAAGAATACAAAATCAGCCCATCCACCGCAGTCTAAAATCTAATCTGTTGGCAACTTTTGAAGAAGAAATAGTTCAATGGATATTGACAAAGTTACAAGTTGCAAAAATTGTGATTTCCTCTTTAAAGTTCAAAGCAATTCTAGCATTCAAGTTCCGTTTATAGCTATTGGATACTGTCTTCAGTACTGCTAACAATAATACTACATGGCCCAAGCAGTATATTTTACTTGAAAAATGAAATCTACATTCTGAAATCACTTTCAAATAAAAAGAACATATTTGTTCTGACCAATAGGCAAAATATTTCCATATATCCATGGGTCAACCCATATACCAAATAGTATACTTGGGCAGCCACCCAACCTACTCACCAACCTAAAAACTCAACTTATATACCAAGTTGGTTGTTGAAATCAGTAATGTAAACCTTTCAGCCAAGTTTTCACAATTATTAGGTTACCATTAGTGTTGGCAACAAACTGTCGAGATTCGAGAAAATTGACTAATCGGTTTGATTGATGCAGATCAAATCCTTGTCAACATGTTCATTCAAATACCACCAGATTTCACCCCCAATTTCAAACAAATATAACTAAACCAGTTCCAGTCTGATCAGCTCAATATTCTTTTCATCTGGTAGGCAACTGCAAACACTATACAATGAACCAAACATATGAGCAGATTGGAGAAAAACACACTTATATCATGTTGTTTGAAATGGATTGGTTTACAAACTGATGTGTGACTAATCAGCAGAAATTTACAATTCTCAGATCAAACTCCAATCATATACCTGTTGTACCCAATCTATCATGAACCAATTCAGTTTATGTGTAATGCTAGTTACAACATACGAGAATTATTATCTCAATTATAATATCACATTATGTAATTCAAGATATTTACTACCACTGTTTTTGGTTCTACCACTGCTGCTGCCTGCTCTGTACTTGCTGTATGTATTCTCAGTACTCCCACAGCCACTTTTCTAGATTAAAGATTTTCATAGTCAATATGCCAGCAGGTTTTAACCTCTCTGTAAAGCAATACTATAACAACCAAAACTATCTTGAATAGAGTAGAAGTTAGTACAAGAACTGGGTGATATTGCTGAATGAAAAGCCTAGAGTCCGGATTAGTAATACAAATCATTCATTAATATATACATCTTGCAAGTGAATGTTTATACTCAGGGGTGTATAGTTGCCCAGACCCCTACTGGAGTAATGGAAATATTTGTAATTGATATCATATTTTGGTTTTGACAATTCAAGTGGTTTCTTTTATAGCTGAGCTTTCTTTTTTCTTATTTCTGGCTTGCTAGAAGAGTTGTTGTAAAAATTGACAGTATTGTCTGGTTTTGCATTTGGTCAACTTTATATACTGGTCAAACACTTGGCCAATAGGTGGATCATTATACCAAGTTGACCAGTTGCCCAATGGGTCAACCATTTGACCAAGCAGTCAACCTGTTGGCATATAGGTTGATTTATAAGTCAACAGAAATATTTGGCATACAGGTCAGAACTTATATAGTAACTATTTTATAACCACTATATGAATATAAATATTGCGTGCAATTTTAGATTGGAATCTCAGATGAATTTACAAATTGATTCAGATGTATCAAATCCAGTATCTTGGAATTATAATCAAATGATAACTAGTATCTATGTACTCTGCTGTGAATATTCTGAACAGGTGAAAGCAACAATGGAGACAAAACATAATCGGTATATAAAGAAATCTTTGAAATATAAGCATACTAATTGTGTGATGCTATATAGGAACAATAGCAACACAAGGATACAATTACAACAATAAGATTGAAAAGATCATAGACTCTTGAATATTTTGAAGGTATTCTTGTCCATCATGATAATGTCTGAATGATCAAATCAATAGAATATTCACAATATACTCTATGTACTACATCTTTTACTTCATCAATTCAGTATGAACTATACCAAATCTATACCAAGGTTGAATTTTGAAGCATTTTGATTTGATTATGATATAGATGACTACTAGAATGAAGCAGGATATAAAATTCGGTAAGACATAGGAGGCCAGTACAGCAAAAATCAGAAATAGGTGTTGTATCTAGTCAAGTAAAAAGAATATTTGAAAGATGCAGATTGGACCAGGACACTTTATGAAAACTTCAATAACAGAATACTGTGGCAGGAGTATTACAAACTGAATTTTTATACAATGAAGTATAACATGATCAAGTAATGATTGAGCTGGAATTATTTTGTCACATACAGTTTTTAACCACTAGCCTGATACCTCATAAAGAATTTCAGTCAATTGTAGTCCAAGTTGTTAAATTTTACAAAATCATTAAAAAACGATTACATCCAGTTTTTGAAGTAACCAGGGGTAACAATATTTTTCAAAATATAGGAAAAAAAAACAATGAATATTACCTAGTTACAGATAATCTAATTGGCTGATTTTGAAGGTATTGTTGCTATATCAGAACTTCAACAAATGGATTGGTCTACTTAGAACAATCTGTATTTATCAATTTGCTTAGTAGATTTTGAAAATAATTGACTTTGATAAGCAGAATTATATTTCCCCAAATACAATGAACAGCAATTTATAGAGTCATTCATTGATATTCTTCCAATGAAATCAGCAAAATATCTGAGTGGCGTTGGGTGCTTGGAAAGGAACCCAATGCTTCCAATACTCACAACGGAATTGCGCCACGACATAGGTGAATGTCATCGGCTTAGTGCTCACAACTGCAATTTCGGTTGCAGTGCCAACTCATCAAATTGCCATTCCAATTAAGCGACACGGTATCCCAACACAAATTCAATTCATGCAGATTGATGACAATTGCCAATTGATATCCAGCAGATCATTACACAATGCATTACACCGCCTGTGTGCTATGTAACTTACTATCCAATCGACTTGGATCAGTGTACAACTTAATACGTTGCTTCTTACACTCCCCCATCATTGCTATTTCTCATCTATATGTCATGTACCATACAACATGGTCAATTGATATAGCAACTCTGTACATTGCTTGATATATATTGCACTTCACCTCAATTGTGTTTAACGAATGCTGCATTCGATGAGCGTGAACTTATGTATTGTCGCCTCCAATTGCAGTGTTCATCCTCAATATCGACATGGTCATTACAGCAGATTGGGATGATATATGGTTCAATTGCACTGTCTATGCCACATAACAACGCTAAGAGTTGCCATAACAATTTTCTACATTGTATTACTATTCCTGCTCATAGCTATTCACACCATCTGTCTCCTCACCCCTGTCCTGCGCCGTCTCTGCCTTCTCCACCACGTCCGCCTCCTGCACCTCCACCTCCACCTCACCCTGCTCTCTCACCTGATATTTTTCATCCGGATGCTGCTCACCATCGTCATCTGAATCCTCTACTGTTTGACGATTGCGCAGCTGACTCCCATGATTGCTCTAAGATTCCCCTGCCATTTCACGATACTCGCTGTGGCAATCTGAATCACGAATTTGATCAGGCCAATAGCCATCTGGGAATTGGTTATGGTCATCATGCTCATTGTCGAGTCAATTTTGTTCATTGTCCAGACCATCTTCAATATCGCAAAAGTCATTTGCAAATGGTATCTCCGAAAGATGTTGGTAAATCGGCTTCTCCTCCACATGGGTGTCATCCTCAAGAAAACAGTGAATAGCTGCAAGGTTAGGAGCAGGCACTGGCTGTGGAGGAGTAACCAGCCAAGTTGACTTGCCAACAATCAGGCTGTTTGACTTATCAATGATTCCAATCTTCACTCAGTCAAGATACTTTCCTGGCAAGCGATTCCAGCACTCCATATGCTTGACCTATAATGCTCGAGTTGTCAGTACAACACACTGAGTAGACAATACTACTGAATCTTACGAATAATATGCTCCTGCAAAAATGCAAGCTGCGGCGGTGGCTTCATGTGTCTGTTAGCAGTTTTGCCCTCAGTCCTTACATACTCTTCTAGTGCCCATTGCAGTGCAGATGCTGGGAGCACTATGAGAGTTTGTGTGACAGTCTCACAAATCCAATTGAACTGGCCTTGGGCCAGCGCTCTCCTTTTCCGGGTCCATTGGGAAAAACAAAGATGAAGGAAATATGGTATTTCTTCAGCGGAGAATGTGAAAGCAACATCCTAGAAATTTGTGTTAATCTCAAAAATTGATAGCCAGGTAAAATACCGGTAATGAATATCATATGACTTCTCGCTATCCTCAAGTATCTAAATGAATTGCTCATCCATTAGGAGATGCCTAACGGTGGAAAGCTTGTCAGCATCGCAGGAGCAACTCTTGAGGTTGTGAAGCGATCCAACTATAGCCCTTGCTGGGCCAATTATTGACGATTGGATATAGTTGAGGCATGATTGTATCTATTGGTAGAGTTGAGTTGGTGATGCAGAAAATTGTTGAAATTACGTACATATGTGGGGGCCTTTTAATCGTTTACATAGCATGAAACCTTGAAACCGTATGCCTCTTCCACATCTTGCTATGAATCATTAACTTCCTGCCAATGATTTTTCTTAGCACTGGCAATGCTCTGAGTTGTAAAGGAAATTACCAAGGCAATTTCTTCATCGGTCATGAATGGTTTCCCCTGTAGAATACGAAACTCAATGGTTTGTGTTCAATGATTAAGTAATGTCCAGTACAGATTGTCAGCGATAGCCATTACGCCGCGAGGAGTTTTGGGGACTTCAGGATTTTGGATGATTGCCTTGTGCAAATATGATGAAAATGTAACATGTTGACGTGGCAATTTGCCCGGTATGTTAGCTCTCTGGTATAATAGGCTGGACACTATCTTCATCATTGGTAACAAACGGATTTGAGATAGCGGCACTGCTGATGAGTTGTGCTGTGCTGGTGGTACTGGCAATGTGATAGAAGGCTGGAAAGTTGTTGACCCAGGGATCGGAAGACCCCTAATATTGGCGGCAGGTATGTCGGTTGCTGGAGTAGTGGCTGCAATGTATTTTGCATTGCTCGAGCGATTCAGGCCGTTGTGTCTTACATTCGGCAGTTTGGAATGTCGGCTAGAGAGCTGATCAGGAGTATGTGGCACTGCCTTGCGCTTTCCACTGATATTTCAACTTGTAGATGAAGTAGAATCTGCTTCAGGGATTTCTGAAGCCTAAGTATTCAATGTTGAAGCAACATTGCAGCAGGATGGTCTGGTGGTAGACATTGTGTGTATGGGCTAGGGTTATTTGACATAGAAGTGAAGATATTGGTCAACGTCCATGAATCAAGATGGTTTAACAATTTTAGAAGTTGTTTGAACAATGATATCATATGTCAAGAGAAGAGTGGTGTCTAACTATCCCGATATCCAATTTCCATGAATATATACTACCACAATGTTTGGTAAAACCACTTCATAAATAGTATGAGCAATGTTAACGGTTGTCAGCCCAATTGAATCTGTGTGGAGTGCTCTCGGAGTTTGAGCCTATAAGATTGCATTCCAGTAACATACTCGCAAACAAACAAAACCTAACAATGGCCAAAATTGTCTTGCCAACGAGTCAAGTCGCCCAAACCTACCCACTTTCATATTACTCATAGCTGAAATACAACGCCAAAATGAAATCAATGCCCAAAATTGTCTTGCCAATCCGGAAAGTCACCCAAACCTTCCCACTTGCATATTACCTCTAGCCGAATGAAACAAGCTGCAACGCAACGAACAACAGAATATCTCAACTGAGAAAACCCAAAAGCAGAAACAAAATCAAGACGCAAAACGACTAACAAACCCTGTACCAATTCCCAATATTGTCCTGCCAACAGGATATATCCCCCCCCGCATTACCTCTATTCTCAGGCTTCTCATGGTCAGACTCCGGATCCTGCTTCACTTCCCTCCCCTTGCCCATATCTTCAGGCTGCTGCTGGGCATCATCAATGTCATCAGCGTTTGAGGGCCCGGGAGTCGGAGGCTTGGTCACAATTGGCCTTCACAGAGAATCGTCAGGGGTTTGGGTGGGCATACAACTACCAAACATACAACTTCTGGAGTGATTGTAACCATATTCCGCGTCGTCATCCTCATATTCATCCAATTCCAGACAGACTTCCTGCTCTTGGTATACAGCATCGTCCCCAATATATTCGGGGAAAGGATTGGTATCTCAATACCGATTGTAGGAGTGGTTTGAGTGACCATGTCAAATGAGCATCACTGTCTCCCAGGCATGCTGTTCAGGTATCATTTGGGGGCGATAGCATGCTTCGTGTGGAAAACAGATGAGGTTTTCAATTCTTGCATTCTTATAAGCCAATTGACAATGCTGTTGCCCATTTGCCTTTGATTCGAGTCGCCTCGATGACCTGTTAAGTCCCCATACTGCTTGGTAGGTATTGACAACCCAATCAATGATACCTTTTATTGTGGTGGGAATAGTGACCTTTGGAGGCTCCTTGTCATCATTTGTCATACCATCTGAAAGGAATTTAGGGACATCTTCGATTGATTCCTCGAGCGCGAATTGGGAGGCATCGACGTAATCCAAGCCATTTGGGGCAGGTGTATTAGTTCCTCAAGTTGCCGGACCAATTTTGGAAATAGACAGATGACAAAGAATCACAAGCATGGCCGGGGGGGAATATGTCACTGTTTCCAGCCAGGTTGTGACCACTGCATTATCTTGATGTCTGGTGATATGGACCAATGGAGATTCTTCAAGTTGTGACAACAATGACCAGAGTTGTTGTTGGCCTGAGATGCAGAATTGGACCCTGTTGCCTATGTCCCTGCCATGATTTCTGAGAATCCAGCCATAGATGCATCTGAGCCTTAGGTGCTAGGACATTCGATTTGATGAAAAAAATTCGCAAGGGCCCCATAGAACCACCGTGGTAGACAAGCTGGATCAGTTGGGCAACTTGTGAGAATGGCATGCAATAGCCTATTCAATGTCCTGTAAGTAAGCTGCGTGACTCCCCATCTCACTCCCTGATGCCAATTGAAGTGGTCATACAAATGCTGATGCTCAACCCCAAATCCAGCTATGGCAAGGTCGATTGATACCCCGGATTCGTCAACTTTCAGGCCCCGCTCATTGGGGAGAATCTTGAAACCAATACTTGTGGTACTCTGGGCAGGTGGTATGTGAGTTACTCAACTGGTCATTGGGGCATTGCTAGTAGTTGAAGCCTCATTGTTGTCAATGGGAATCTCCATACCTAAAGGGATGTGTCAGGGTGCAATGTGTTGGCCTGGCAAGTTCATTGTGCAGGCAGCTGGCCATGACAGGCCGGCGGCATTTTTGGACATCTTTAATTTATCTCTCATTTCCCCCCAAAAAGTCCTTCAAGCTATCCACCAACAACATCCCTCTGGTGTTGCATTGCATTGTGCAAACAACTGAGAACATTAATTGAAATATGTCAAGGTTTTTGCATCTGAATAGATAATCTCCCACTGGAGCCCGAGCCAAGATTTGCAGCTTTCGAGTTTGGTATCATAATGTATATTCCCAAATGCAATGCGGGCATGTAGGTTTCGTAAAGCCTGAGATCTTAGTGTGTTCAGTTTCAGTGTTGCCTTGCAGCTATCCGTGCACAGTTTCTGATTGCGCGCCATTGAGCTGACAACTTGCCAAGTTGGTCTGACGAGGATTAATTGTTATGAATGGGTATGGGTGGGATTGACATATATTATAGAAAAGTAAGTCTGACGATGATTAGTGATTGATTAATTGTCATGAATGGGCATGGGAAGGATTGACATACATTATAGATGAGTAGAGTGGGCGAAAGAACTGTAGGAATTGATCTGACGATATTTAGCGATGGATTAATTATACCAATGTGCATGAAAAGGATAGTACCTGACGTTGGTCAAACAACCTTTGATGTTACTCAGTTCATGTGCTAAATGTATAATTGATTGATGCTGGGGGGGGGTCACAGGATGGAATTCACTGATCGTGGATATCGCCAGTGAGATGAAGAGTAAAGTACAAAGGAGATGGAGGAAATTGAGCGACTGCCCAGGGGTGGCACCTTTATATATCATTAGTGTTTCACAGAAGCAAGTTGTCATTCAAGTAGTACAATGTTTGATCAGGTTGATCAAAAGGTTTATATCCAAACCAATATCACATACAATTCGAGTTGAACTGTATGATTATGTCCCGATGTGTTTAATAGGCTACAAGTAGTTCATTGCAATGTGTCCAGTTGTTAGAACAACTCTTCATATTGTGCAGTATGAATGAGTGTCTGAATACAACGTTGATGACAAATGACGGTTCGATACCTTTCTTCGTCAACACTAGGAATAACAAATGACACTAAACCTACTGTTTCAAGCCCCTCGAAGCTCCAAAGACGTCACAATCAGTAGTCGTAAAAATTGAACGATTTACAATATTGTGACAACACTCTGAGTTGTTTTATTACTCGGAAGGCGTTCTGATTTGGCAACAAATTCAAAATTTCACTCATTTGTGTAAGACTTGGCAGCAACTTGCAGGATTTCTGCGACACTTCACACACTGTCACATGGACTTGCTAATGAATACACTACTGAACTATATGCCAAAATCAAAAAATCACATGAACTTCCTTCAAGCAATCCACCCAGATATTCAAAATAGTACTGCCAACTCCAGAAGATGCTAGCCCAGTCAGTATGGTCTACTATGCTGGTGACATGATTCAAATAAAGACAAGTGCCTATGAAATCCACAACTCCGACTAATGCTTGCGACGAAAAGACAAACAAGAAAATTATCCGTACCACTTCGACATGCCTACATCAGTACTACTTGCCAATATACACTGCGAAGATTTCTGCAGGCAAAGACGAATGCATTTTGACACCTGCTGAATTGGCTTTGACATGTCAACATTTCATGGTGTTGGTGCAAACATCTGATATGGAGTCAGTATTTCACCTCTTCGTATATCATTGCTGGAGCCTGTTCGTTTGACGCTATGAGCTGTTCAGATGATAATTGATGGAGATGTCAGAGTACATACCACTATTTCGTTTCAGTACTGAAATGACTTCAATTGTCAGGGCAACTATCAATGACTCTGAGGAACTGGGGCGCATCTCTTTGTATTCATCGACTCATTGATCGACTGCTCGAGAAAAGCCATTCATCGATCGATTTTAGAGTGCTTAATCAACGCCTAATTCCACAATCGATAATGAGATATTCACTCTCAACTACTTTCAACAATGTATCAACGACGTCGAAAGTTGCCGATTCCATCAACTAAGAAGCAAAATTTCGGAATGATCATTTGCAAGATCTGTGGCAAGCATTTCAACTCTGATACCTGGATGACTAAGTATACCGAGAACAATCATGCCCAGGAGCACGATGCAATGATGCGAGCGGCTTTGAACTGTACCTCAAAATCACATCCGAGTATAGCTATGAACGATGAAAAGGAAATGCGAAATGTCCAATGTTGCCTGAGCAATGAGAATAATTGAAACCTGCTCCCTGTCATTTGAAACTATGACCCCGTGCCTGATACACTCGAATACCTACAATCACCCTCACCTGAGCCTTTGGCACCTGCAGAACCCATACAAGTAACACATGCATTCCGAAATGCCAGTCTGCCACTGGACTATGTGTCACTGTCGTGCTGAGTGATGATCAATGGTGGGGTGATGATCAGTGATTAATATAAAAGGTGAAGTACAACGAGAATGGTATCAGGTTTCGAACACAGGCTTAAGCATGACAAGAATGATATCTGGTTTCGAACGAAGGCTAAAGTACAACAAGAATGAAATCCGGTTTTGAACAAAGGCTAAAGCACAATTAGAATGAATTCTGGTGTTGAACATAGTCTAAAAGCACGAAATCAAGTTCCGAATGGGACACGACGGAATTGTGCAAAAGCCATGTTCAAAGACATAAGGAGTTTGAATGTATTATAGATCAACTGAAATACTGTATACAAACCAGGCGTTTGGCGGTGAATAAGTTTCTTTCTTTACTCGTTGTCTTGCGTATATAACAATCAATTAGCTTCGCCTTTCACTTCTTTCAAACTGGGTGGTTGTGGATCTAGCCTCTTGCGTTCAGTCTTGGTTTCTTTAGCTACAGACTATTTTCAACTGTTGAAGTCTTCTGGCTCTTAAATTTTATAACCCTTAGAACTCTGAGCCCTCAACCCGTGATATTCAGCCCTGAATCCTTGACAGAACAACAAGTCTAAAATGGATTTTACCGGTTATATTCTTGCTTCATGTGCCCTTACCCTTACTGTTTAAGTTGCTATCATTGTCGTTGCAGTTGCAACACGTCTTGCAAGGTTTTTGAATCAGCAAACACTGTCAAAAATGGATTGATCATCCAATCCTACTGGAGACACATCTGTTTATCTTGCTTGTGGACCTTTCGAAGACCAACGAATCCAGATATTTTCGACAACCAGTGCCAGTTCTAAATACATGGGCGAGGAAGAAAGGACATATGAGTGTATATATTTTCGTTATTGCTCAGAAGAAGAAGAAGATTTAGATCATGATTATCCAAACCCAACTGTCCACTGCAACTGTGGAGCAATTCAGGAGTGGACCATGACATCCACCTGCAACTGTGGCATGGAGAAATATGATACTTTTGGCAATTGCATTGAGGAACAAGACTGTATACTCTGCCTACTTGAGACTATTGACCTCAAGTTTTAATTGCAGTGGTAAATAGCTCGAAGACAAGCAAATACGTTTTTTGAGTCAGTATTGAAGGAATCGAAGAGTGTTATTTAGTCAACGAAAAAGATCGATAATGAGTCGCTATCAGGGGTTAATGCGCTAGAATCCCAATATGTGTATTTGGTGTGAAACGCCTTGTTGCAAAGACTGCTGGATATACTGAAAAAGCGATATCGGGAGGCACATCTGTGACAAGTGCCTTGAATTAGTTCAAACCTTCGGCTGGAGGATGAACAAATACCTACACCAATCACCATTCAAAAATTGCAAAGACGACAGGAGAATCTTCAAGAACAACCTGCGACGTGACGTTGACTGGAAAACTACAGCTGGAATTGGAGCATGTGACATGCACAAAAATGGAGGCAATAGGTGAAAAACAACTCAGGGAACATTTCAAAGCAATCAGCACCGGACTGACAGCCCTTGCACAGTTACCAACAATCAGCAGGTTAAACGAGTTGCTAAAGGAACAGCAATCCATGAATAATGCAGAAACACCAATATCAGAGTTGTTAGCAGAAGGAAACAAGGTCATCAAGGAATGGAACAACCTGAAACAGGAGCTGGTTCTTACACTACAGAAATTAAGAACCACGGAGGAAGGAGCCCCAGAATGCAACCGTGGAGATCTGGAAGAAAAGATTCAGAACTCAGTACAACCATTGGAGAACAGAGTACCAGAAGGGACGGAAAGCCTCAGACAGAAATTAGAAAAAACAGAGGAACAGTTAAGGTTCTGTGGAGAAGAAAGAAATGAATATTGGGACCAGGTCAAAAAGGTGCTTGCACTCACGGGGAATGGTGATAATAGTAGCGGACAAAGGGGACATAATGGCAGCGAAATTCTTCAATTCTCCAGAACAGATAGGACAGCGCTCCAACAATGGACAGCCCAGAGAGAAATGAAAATTGCAGATGAACCAACAGGATTCTTCGATGAGCAGTCCAAGATGCGATATGCAGCAAATCGTTTAGAATGTCTGGCATTGAATCAGATCCAGCCATATATTGGCAGAATTACAGATAACCTCTACCTCCCATTGTTGGAAAAACTGTTGCACCTATTACAGCTAGCCCTTAGAAATCAAGACATGTAAGTCACTGCCAATCGAAAACTCCTGAAGCTTTGAAAAAATGACTGAGAATTTTCTCAATATTACGCTAATTTTCAACGATGGGTGCCGGATGTTGACTGGAACGAAGCAGTCCAAGTTAATGTGCTAAGGCAGGTCTTATCCAAAGAATTGAAAGATTCACTACAACATTGCAACATTCCAGGAGACCTTACAGAATTTGTCAAACTCTGCTTGAAGAAATATCCACAAATCCGGATTCAAGCGGCTGAGATAATGTCAGGAAGATGAACAGCAGGGTCAAAGAAACATGAAATCCTGAGCAACATCCCCCTGGCTCCCGAAATAGCACCAGCAGGCACTATAGCGAATTTTCAAGGCCCCGCTCGAATGGACCTCTCGGCAGTCAAAGGCAAAAACAATACTCCAAATGAACAGAAACGACGAAAGGAAGAAGGACTGCGTATATACTGCGGGGATTGCAGGCACTTCGTAGCATCTTGCCCAAGAAAATTGAAAGCAGTATCAGAACAGGTGGATGTAACACCTTTTCAGAAAGCAGTAAATAAAATGGACGCAGATTCAGGAAAAGAAGTCAAGTTGGGAACAGTTTAAGCTAGTACCATGAGGATGGCCCTTGGACTGAGCACGAATCTCCTTTGCCTACAGTTGTTAAATCTCAGGTTGGAATTTCACTGTTTTCAATTTGTAGTACAGAAATTAAAGAGTCTTAAATGGAAAGCAAGCATCTTCTTGTGAAATGTTTGCCAAAAATCGGAGACTGGTTGATCGATACGCATGCTTCAATTGACTGTGGCGCTACTGAAATAGCATTGGTGGACAAAGATTCTGTTTGCCATCATCAATGAGAAGAGAAAGAATTACGAGAGTTAAGAGAGTTTGAGGTTATCGATAGAAGGCCCATCGAATCCGCAACCATTTCAACTGTGGCCAAATTAAACTACGGAATACAATCACATCAGGAGCAACTACCAGCATTCGTATCAAAGTTAGGACATTATCCGATAGTGCTTTGGCTATCATGGGTACAGCTTCACAAAGTATCAGTCGAATTTGAAAGTCGCAGATGTGGTTTTGAAAGCTGCTACTGCCAACAACACTGTCAACACCATGCGAGGGTATGGGTATGGGGCATTCATATGGATACAATGAATCCAGAGAATCCCAGGCTAGACATCTGCACAGTAGCCACCTCACCATTTATGAGAAAAATAAAGAAGGAAGGGCTCAAAGTTTACACTGTTACATTATACGAAATCAATAAGGCCTTGGAAATAATATATCTACAACAAAAACCGCTCGAAGCAGTCATCCCCAAGGAGTACCAAAAGTTCCTACCCCTGTTCAGCCAGGTGGTCACGGAAACACTCCTTCCGCACCGGCCCTACTACCATAAAATTAAGCTACATGAAGGATTCACACTGCCATTTGGACCTATTTACAGCTTATCTCGAGAAGAGCTACAGTTTTGAAAGAATGGATAGAAAAGAACTTGTTCAAGGGATTCATCTGGTGGTCTTTTGCACCTTGTGGAGCCCCAGTACTCTTTGCTTCAAAACCAGGGGGATGTTAATGACTGTGTGTCAATTACCGAGGCCTAAAAGAAAGAACAATGAAAAACCAATACCCCCTACCATTGATTCATGAAACCCTGCAAAGACTCCCCAAGGCCCACTATTACACCAAGATATCCATCCGTGATGCGTATGACATGATTAGAATCGCTGAGAGGGATGACTGGAAAACAGACTTTAGAACCCGCTATGGACTTATCGAATCCCTAGTCATGCCTTTTGGACATACCAACGCACCAGCGTCATTTCAAGAGTTCATACGGAATTACAGCACGGTGGTAAAACCGCTATCAAAACTGAAGAAAAAGTTATTGTCTTTTCATCGGGGACCAGATTAAAAAAGGGCTTTCGTGCAACTCAAAAAAGCCTGTTCGACAGCACCCGTACCAGCCCATTTTGATTATGACAATGTGATAGCCCTCGAAACCGACACCTCCAGTTACATATCTGCAGGAGTCCTCTCACAGTACATTCACCAAGGAGTGCTATACCTAGTGACTTCTTCTCCAAAAAACATTTGCCTGCCGACAAAAATGATGAAATCTACAATCAAGGATTTGGCGCGATAGTCAAAAGCCTGGAACAATGGAGACCTGAATACAAAGGTTCAGCACATCCTATTAAGATCCTCACTGATCACAAGAACTTGTAGTACTTCATGACATCTAAATTGCTGAGCTGAAGACAAACCAGATGGTCCGAGTTCTTGTCAAGGTTTAAGTTCAAGATTGTCAACTGCCCAGGGAAACAATGTGAGAGACCCAATATACACAAAAGAATGCCAGGAGATATTTCTCCGAAGGGGGGGGGAGAAAAAACCCCACAAATCGTATTAAAAATGGAAAACCTCAACAAGCAACTGCACAATTACTTGGTAGCAGCATTCATGGAAACAGTTAACCTCAATAAGATTCGGTAAACTCTGACTAGCTGTGGAACTGGGTAAAAAGTGTAGGTAAGCAATGACCAGAGTTAGGCACACACAGGGAAGAACCGCTAGAAGACTACGAATTACAACAAATCCAACCAACAGTAGAAGACAAGCTCATGTAGATCCAAACATGCGATGAGTCCAGTCATGGGACATCCAGAACGAGCAAAAACTTATGACTTACTAAGCTGAAGTCACTTATGGTATCAGATGAGGCACAATATGGATCGCTACATACGAAATTGCCACACCTGCCAGAGATGCAAAGCAACCCTTGGAAAGACTAAAGGCTTGTTAAGGCTTTTGGAAATACCGGAGCAACCATGGAAAGATTCCAGCATAGACTTCGTAGATGGATGACCAGAAAGCGAAGGGTTCTACACAGTATAGGTAGTGGGCGATGGCCTAACAAAGATATGACACCTGGTACCCTCTACTGACAAAGTCAATGGAAAGAAGCTGGGAGAAATGTATGTCAATGAAGTATTTAGACTGCATGGACTGCTTGAATAAAAGTGTCCAATCAAGGGCTGCGATTCGCCTCGGAATTCGGGAAACACGTCTGCGAAAGATTGGGAATCGAACAAAGACTGTCAACTGCCGGTCACTGCAGGTCAACCACAGACTGACGGCCAAACTGAAAGAGACAACACTTCAATGGAACAATACCTCTTGAACTCTGTTGATCATCAACTGGACGACAGGGCCAGGTGGCTGCCATTGGTGGAGTTTGCAGCTAACGATCATACCTTGGAGACGCCCAATTGCTACGCGTTTAATGGCATCTGCAGCTTTCATCGGTGAATGACCTTCGGCGAACATCCAGTTAGGGACTCGAACGTTATTCGTAAGGTTAATTCCCAGCGGATACCCCAACAGATGGAGCAACTCTTCAGCGAACTCAAAACAGAAATGAAAAGAGCCCAGGCTGAACAGTCCGAACAGGCCAACAAATCTTGAAGTGTTGCTATACCATCAGAAGTCAGCAAAAAGCTATGGCTGGATATACGAAATATATCGATAACCAGACCCAACCAGAAACTGGACTGAAAACGTATTGGACCATATGAAATTATGGAGGTCGTCAGTCCATGGGCCTATGGTGTTAGGCTACCAAGTGGACTACACATCCATGTAGTTCAACCGATATCCAGATCAGAGAAGGCTGCTCAGGATCGACTTCGAAATCAAAAGCTATAAGCACCACTTCCAATGATAGCGGACAGAGAACAGGAGTACAAGGTTGAGAGGATAGTCTATTCCAGGCTTTTCTGAAGGCAGTGGCAGTATTTGGTGAAATAGAGGGGGTACAACGAGTGCAGCTGGGAGCCCGTGATCAATGTGGATGCACGTAAGACTATTGACGATTTCCACACTGAACAACCTGGCGAGCCCGGATCTTGAACCTTGTAGGTGCTCGTCATTGAAGGGGGGGCAGCCACTGTCACGTTTGTACTTAGTGACCATCGACTGTGGGGTGATACTCGGAGATGAATAGAAATGTCAAAGCATGACGAGAATGAAATCAGGTATCGAATGGAAGCTAAAGCACAACGAGAGTGAAATCAGGTTTCGAACGAAGGCCAATGCATGACAAAAACGACATCAGGCTTTGAATAAAGGCTAAAGTACGACAAGAATGAAATGTGGTTTTGAACGAAGGCTGAATGCGCAAAATCAAGTTCCGAATGGGAAACAATGAAATCATGCCCAAGCACTGTACAAACGAAGCAGGAGTTTGGAAGTATTATGGAACGAGTGAATTACTGTATATTAACCAGGCCTTTTGCAGAGGATAAGTTTCTTTCTTTATTTGTTCCCTTGTCTATGAAACAGACAATTAGCTTTGGCTTTCACTTGATTCACACTTGGTGATTCTGGATTGAGCCTCATGCATACAGTCTTTGTTTCTCTAGCTACAGGCTATTTTCAACTTATAAAGCCTTCCGGCTCATAGATTGTATAACCCTTAGAACTCCGAGCCCTGAATCATTGACATTCAGCCCTGAATCCTTGACACTATATTCCTACCAAGACCGGAAACAACTCCACCCATGGTCATGCCAACCCTTGGCATCCGTTTTCCGACGCTACTGAGTTTTGCCTGGCGGAGATATTGCCTGTGTATGGAGCAACGTTGAGTTTGATTGATGATTTGTTGAAAGAAGATGTGGGGCTCCAACATTCGGTCAAACATTTTGTAAAGTTGACACACATATTCCATCAAATGATTGACCCAATATCTGATGGCCTTGGCCATTCATAATAGATGAAGTATACAACAAACTTCATTTGCAATGAAAGCCACCCTCAGCCAATCCAGTTTTACTCCCAGGATATTATATTATGCACCAAATGGCTTTGCATCAAAAGGCATACAAACAGAATCTAGTTTATGCTGCTGTGCATCAGTTCAGCTATGACAGGTGTCATCAATACAATGCGATACACACTGCAGACTGGTGGTGGCAAACCCAGGTATGTCAATTGCCTGGAGAAATGAAAAACATTGTTCTGACAACATTTAGCATTGCTCTCAGAAGGCGAACTGTTGTTCTCCTGATTGACTTGTTACACAGAGTGTTCTCTACTACTGGCTGCGGCCTCTGACCAATGAACAAAAATGTCAGTTCACTGCTTACTGTGTCGACAGTCATTACCGGCAATGCCATATGTTTCTGTCTGGATGGGTTGCCCACTATCCAGAGTATGCGGTACTGCATAATCACGGATATGGATTATGCCCTTGGTGGGAAGATGAAAACAAGGAATTGGGCAAGTATATTGACATACCGGTGGCACTCTGCGATAATATTATTTATCAAGCAATCTTGCCTGATCCAGAAGACAGTCTAGCAAACTTGCAGAATCCTGATGATAGTATCTGAGTCAGAGCTCACCCACTTGTGGAAAGCTGCAGCGATATCAATTCTTCAACCCTGCCAGTTGTCGAACCAATGTCTTTCCCCTCTGGTGAGGCTGCCTCCATTCTTAGAGTGCGTGGCATCAATTTTTGTGACAATGGATTGTGGCACACTGGTTCAATCGTCAGCGATCTTCCCAAACCGGACTTCCTTCACACAATGCAGTTAGGTATATTGAAACATCTTCTGGGGTGGCTCCAACAACTAATGAAAATAATCAAATGACTTCCAAAATACAACAAGCTGTGGTTATCCATACTGCCATAATTGACAATGATCAAATCCAAGAAATCATATGAGGAGGTTAGCCAGTGCACTGGAAAGAAACTTAGAACAATGAGCAGCGATCTGCTTGCAGTCGTCAGCAATGCCCTATGATGTCCAAATACACCTGAAAAACAAACATTTGAGGATCTTATTCGATGTACCAGGGCACTCCTTGAGTTTTACCCCTACTGCCAATACCCATTCATGATGAAGATACCTTGAATTTTATGGATGATACTCTGCGTTACATCCACAACTTCAAACATGTCTTTCTGCGATAGCGGGCGCACAAGGAAAAAACTCAACAATTGAAAGAGTGGCAGAAAGAGCTCAACAAGGAGCGAGATGCAGATATGGTCAATTATCAGAATTGCTCTGCTAATGAAGGAAAATGTCAACTCAATCACTGGAACAATCGAATAAAGTTGGGAGTGGTTGATCACCTGGAGAAGTCATCATCATTTAACTCTCCAAAACTTCATCTTATAACACACTTCCAGTGATATATTGGGCGATTCGGGGGGTTGCAGCAGTGGTCTACTGAGGTTGGCAAAAAAGCTTACAAAAGGCAAATTAAAGACAAGTATGGGACCTCCAATGTGACCAGAGATGTCTATCGGCAGATCGTCAATTATTATCTCTGCTGTGATGTATTTGCAGTATAGCAAATAAACCTCAATGCAAATAGTTTCAGCAACATTACCAGTAGGCTACCCAAGCTGGATGTGAGCTATCTGACTGCTGCCACTGGCGGAAGCAGTGCAGGGGATTTCTAAGTCAAGCGACAGGTGTTGTTTGGCTCGATACAGAAGGGAGTAACTGTATTCGGAGATATTTGCAATTTCTATAGCCATGACAACATTCTCCAGAGTTGTCTGATCGACTTGACATTTGCATATATGAATACCTCGAAGATAAACATTGACATCGATCACTTCTGAACGAGCCAGGCCACCTGATTCCATGCTATTGAGATCCCTGTCGAAGAATTCAATGGCCGAGTGACATATGAGAAAATTTGGGTGGCGGGAAAAAAGGAATGGTATACGGGACCACCAAGCAACAATTGGGTATGGGTGAAAATGGCCCTACAACATCAGAGATTTCCTGAACCTGCTCATAATGCGTTGCAAGGATGCTTACCATACCAATTACTTCATGCTTTCAAACTCTAAATTGCCAGTCACCTGCTATATTTAGCATTTGTACTGGTGATAAAACCATTCTAGGGTGAATTGCCACATGCCATCTATTCGATGGTCAGTGTTGTTTCATCATGTGGGGAGAATGCCTAGGAGGTGCTGGCTGCAGGCCACATCTGCTATGCAGCGCATCATATACCTGATGTTCCATCCACTTCAAAGGGTACTAACTCTGGCAGGATTGAAAATAGTTATATTGATTTGAAAACATGTAATACGATTTATAATGTAATTGAGGAGTTGAATGAGGAACTCGCTGGTGGGGGGAACAGGCTTTGGCAATGCCAATAGTTGTGTAGATAATTTCCAAAGTTCTAAATGTGTTTGCCAAATGGATACTAGCTAATGTTTCCATGTGCCATGTATATACTCCAAAGGCTGCGCCCAGAGTTGTGAGATTAGTTAAATGACCATGTGAATTATATTAAATATATGGTAGATTGAGGACCAATATATATAGTCATTGTAACAACCTTGCAAAGGGCATGTGTAATGGTATATTACTTGCTGATGAAATACATCTATAGCATTTCCATGACCTAGGGCTTGAGCGACGTTGAGTTGTCTATTGACGAAGTGAATAGATATATAAGTATGATATGGTGTTACAAAGCAACTCTAGATGAGTTATGACATAAGTTAATTGATGATAATTACACTATGTTTGAGGATAGTGATGGTAGATAGACTTCCAATGTATAAATTTATCATAATAACTTTGCACAGTCCATACACAATGCTATATAGCTTGCCGACAAAATACCTCGATTGAATATCCACGACATAGGGCTTGAGTGACCATGAGTTGACAATAGATTGAGTGAATGGATCTATAATCATGATATGGTGTTGCAAATAAGGCTGACCTTGCACTTGGTCATACTAACAACTCCAAGTATTGCTATGTATACAACAATCAGCGTGGTTGCCACCTACATATGATCCCAATGGACCCCACTTAAAAGTCACGTATTTAGGTGCATATGGTGTCTACGCAAGTGGAATTGTTTCCTGATGGTGTATAAATAGTATACCACTAACTAGCTAGCAATAAGATCATTCAGGATCACTTGTGATTTATCTTATTAGCATAACATCAGCTATTGCTGCCTTGTATACAAGAGCTATTATTTTCACATTGCTAGCAAATACTCACCCACACCTGCAATTAGCAACAAAGACTAGGTAAAGAGGTCAGTCTCTTCAGCTCCAAATGACCAATATATAACTGAAAACCAAGAATATTCTAAATGAAATCAACCAAGAAGCTAACAATTGTTGGCAAACTTGCAAATATAGACCAATAGTAAACAAACAGCCAGCAAACAGCTGAATAACAGCTGCCAAGAAGTTTGTGACAGTTGGACTCCAAAGAAAATATACTCATCCTGAATGGTAAATCTATTCTCTACAAAATCAGTCCATATATCTGGATGTCATAATGTTTAAAAAAACAAAAATACCTTTGGTTTAGAGGCAGTAAACCTTGAGGTTGATGTTATAAATAATACCAGCGGTCTGATAATGACCTAACAACAAAAATAACAACAGACAATTGAGAGACAGAGAACTATACAAGTTGCAAAGAAATGGAAATTGTTTTGAAAGTATGATACCTGCATAGAAAAGCATAATTGAAAGTATGTATTGAACATTGAAGAATAAAGTTGATAGACTTCTAAGCTTATCTAGGATAGAAAGAGATGACCTGATCCGTGAGGAGAAAAGGTATTAACAATATTTATATTTGGATAGACTATACATTTTGTTCTGAATCTTTAACTAATTTCTTATCTTTTCAGTGAAGCTTCAAGCATACCATCCAGAAATGTCCAAAAGTGTGTAAAAATACTACTTTGAACTGTTGAACATGGACTGACACTGCCAGTATGAAATTGATTCCAAATACATAATGAATTTCAGAATACAGATACATAACAATCAGCTCAAAATGCAAGACAAAGGTACAAATATGATGTTAATTCAGATTGGGAGAAGATTAGAAAGTGGGTTTACATAGGCATGACATATCTGGATGAAAGAATATTTGATTTACAATAACAATGCTGTGCTTTACCGATGGCAACATCATTATTATTAACTGTAGTATAGAATTCTCCAAAATCACTGTGAATACCATCTCTTATCAATACTGAAATAAGCTTAAAATACCAGATACTCTCGGTGACCTAGCTCTCTGCAGGTTCAAAACCTCTTGACCCTCATTGTACCCTGCTACTGCACCACCTTACAGGTACAGCGTGGTATTGTACCGATTTGTTCAGATCCAGCATGGTACAGCACTGAATGTAATGGATACAGAATATGTATCCAGATGCACTGTCTGATGCCGTATTAGCTTCCAGACGCAGCATACTGTACGGTTGCAGTGTTCAGTGACAGTCATAGCCTTGACTTGCCAACGCTGTCAATTCATTATTTACCGTCATACTCCTGATTCACCAATTTATTGCTCACAATATACAAAAATCCAGTGTAGGTGTTGGATGTACTTGCAGCAGAATGGGGAGGTATACTTGCCAGTATACTTCCACCTGGGCCGACCTGGATGGAAGCATTAGCATCTTCATGAGGTTTATATGGAGGTTGACTTTTTGCACTTCTAACAGTACTTTGAGTGGGGGTGTCGCATTGGATCCAGGCAGGCTGGCTGGAGGCAGTCAAGCTGGGCTGCCTCACAACTGGCTGAACACAATTGAGCCAAAATGGCTCTGAACTGGCTGGAGATAATCAAGGTACATTGATCAAAATTGTCCATTCATCAATTAGTATAGCGAATAAAGAGTGACTGTGAGAGAGACCGATCAGTATCATAGGCAGGCAGGCTGGAGATGGTTCAGCTCGGCTGGTTTTCGACTGTCTTGATGGGATTGAATTTAAATGGCTTTGGGCAGGCTGTACATAAGTGAGCCGAAATGGCTCTCGGTTGGCTGGATACAATCGATGAGCGATTGGTAACAGCTGGCTTCAGGTGATTGAGCTGAGCTGGCTATCGGCCAGCAGGACACAATCAAGCAAGTCTGGCTCTTGACAGACTGGATGCAATCGAGCCAATATCACTCTTGGCTGTCCGAATACGATCGAGTAGGGCTGGCTCTAGGCTGCTTGGATGCGATTGAACAGAAATGCCTCTCAGCGGATTGGAAGTAATCGAGTAGGGTTGGCTCCCCACTGTATGTAGATGATTGAGCTGGGCTGGTTCTTGGCTGACTGGATGTGATCAAGCCAAAATGGCACTCAGCTCACTGGCAATGATCGAGCTCAGATCGCTGGTCACATCGAATAAAATTGTTTGAACATCTATTAGCATTGCAAAGAAAGAGAGTAACAATGAAAGAGAGAGAGAAGTATCATACAGTCGAATTGAGAACTTGGAGTTTAACGTGCAAATAGAGTTGAAAGTAAGGGGGTGCAAAAGGGAGTGGAAAATGAGTGCTTGACATAGTATCTCCCATGCGATCGATACAAGCTGGCCCTTGGTTGGTGGGTTATATCAATCAATATAGTCTGTACATCCATTAGTATTACGAATCAAGGGAGTGACTTTGAGAAAGAAATAGCAGTATTATAGAGTTGAACTTACAATTCAGAACTTCAAGTGCAAATATGGTGGAAAGTAAGAGGGCGGAAATGTGAGTGGGAAAGAAAGTGGAAAAGGGTGTGCCTAACCGATTGAGGCAATAGTGGAGTAACTTGGAATGAATGCAACCAGCCAGGCTGGCTTGAAATGATCAAGCTGGGCTGAGTGGAGATAATCAAGATGTCCTGGCTCTTGGCAGACTCTCAGCTGGCTGGACGAACAGGCTCTCAGGTGGTAGGAGATAATGGAGGTGTGCAGGCTTTCAAGCTGCACCAGCTGAATGCTATTGAGCCGAAATGGCTCTCCGTTGGCTGGATGTATTGATGTAGGGCTCGCTTTGGGCTGGCAGGAAATGATCAGGGTAGGCAGGCTTTCGGCTGGACGGATGTATTTGTGCAAGTCTGACTCTTGGCTGGCCGAAGGCAATCCAGCCAAGCTGGCTGGAAATGAATGAGGATATTGCCTGGTTGGCAGTACTGCCACCAAGCAGCAAGCACCAGGCGATTGGAATGGCCAGACCAAGCACACTGACTGATATGAGACCATATGAATATTCAGTGCCCAGAGTTGCTTTTGCGGTGCTTTAAACCGTATCATTGCAGATTTATATATTTCCTATCCTACCAATGTTCCAGGCACTGCAGTTGTACAATGCAAACCTGAACATGCCAAATATGTTTGGTTGTAGAGATTTTTATCAAATTCAATACTGCTGTAAATGCCTTTGCAAAGTTTAAGTGGCTGACTTCTAACAATCATTTGATAACCACAATTAAATCTATACCAACAAACTATCTGTCTTCTATTGTCTCTACTATCACCATATCCACTGCAATTCTAAATGTTCAACTTCACCAACATCACAGCTGACATGTCCATTTCCCATAGCCTTTTCTATTCATCCTTCTCTATTTCCCATGACACTGACTTCTCTTACAACTTTATAACTTTGGTAACTCCCAAGAATTCCATATCTTCCAACTCAGCTTATAAGTTTCCCAAAGCTATGAATGTGACAACTGTCACTCTCTATTTTTTGATGTCTGTTTCAGCTCCCACCATATCCACAGTTCCAATTGCTATCACAATTGCTATAGTTGTAGCAGCAAATAATATTGCTACTGCAACTCCAGCTCTTTCTTTCACAGCTAAGTACAGTACTATTTGCCCACAGAATATAATTCAAAAATTGGGTATTATCAATATCACACATGTATAAACTCACCAAAGCCACTGATAAAGCAATATAGAGTATGTGGCTCACATACTATTCTGCTTATAGCCCTATCAAGCTGTGAATAGAAATCTGTACAATTTTAGTTGCAAGTACCTGAGTCAATACAACTGCACAGTCAAGAGTTTGTTTTTCAAACTATCAAGGGCCCATCAAGCTGCCATGATCTGAAACTATGATACTGTTCTATATACTGCCTATTCCCCCATATGATCAAGATCTGGCACAGCCACTGCAACAACCCAAATGTCTGCCATTCTCTGGATATAATAACAGCTAATACAGTATTCAGATGTAGATTAATTCAAATATTGCAGTGGAATAGAACAGTATTGGCTCAAACTAGTACGGATAACAAATGGCATTGATTCAATATAAATTACACTATGCACGTAATTGGTTCAGATTTGATCCAGTATCTCAGATTTGTATACCACTTGTTATCAATTCATTCAAAAAATTCTGATTTTTAAACAATAAGTAATCAAGTTTATATCTGGTTGACTTAATAAATAGCTGATTTTATAGTTTGTGAGGTTTGCTATCAAATGAAATTAAGATTGAACCAATCTGACAAGAACATGTTTACTTATGTTGATTCAACATTAGAAGATTGTTTCAATATATTGCAACATATTTTTCTTGAAAAATTTGAATAGAGTTAAACAAAATCAGTTCTACAATTTTCTTAAACTAATAGACTTAATTACCAATACTAAAATTGTATGATTCTGGCAGAATAAGTCCAAGTTTGAATGTCAAAGTAGAATACATATTCGCTTCAGGACTTGTATAACTTATATCAGGTTGGGAGCTGTATTTGGAGTGTAGAAAAATCACATAAACATTCTGAATGAAAACAATAACCTTTCCAATACATATATTGTTAAGGTTTGTTCTCTTTACCAAAAAGGTTGATGCCTTTCTATGCTCAACAAAATCCACATTCTTGTTATCTTTGTTTTTGCTCTAACAAGATACTTCTATCTATGCTTTTTTGAAGAGCTTTTATACAACCTTCAAATCCAGGCCTTGTTTTTTGCAACTACTGCAGACCTCTATTGCCCCATCCTGAAATCATTATTAATGTCATTTGATACTACTCAGACCAATAGTATCCTTTATAGCATCAGCCCCACAGCTTCTGCCAGACAACCTTTGGCATGCTTGTTTTCTAGTGACCCCTAGGTGAATAAGTTTTATTCAATTGAGAGAAACTTTGCTGTATCCAAGCAGCATATTTTACGTCTTCAATGGAGAGTAGCTGTACTGTTTGCAGCAATAACTATATTCTCAAGCTTTGTTGTTGGAAGTGGTGTGTTTTCTAGCTTGGCCCTGTTGAAAGTAGCTTCACTATTAACAGCAGTGTATTCTCTAGCTTCATTTGGTAGATAGCAACTTGACTATTTGAAGCTCTGTGTTCTCAGACTTAGATAGAGTATAGCTTTGCTGTTGGGAGTGATACAATCTCTAGCATTATTGTTCAGAGTGGTATATTCTCAAACTTTGTTTGATAGAGAGTAGCTTTACTATTCTGAGTGGTGCATTTTCAAGATTCATTCAGGTCTCCAAAACAAATAATAGCTGATAACATATCAATCGGGCCTGTCAGGAGTTATCATGTGTGTCCCCACTCAGCGGGTATTACATTAGGTATAGCAAATGTATACCGATGATCTTCTTGTGCTTTGAACTGCAGGTGCCAAAATACCAATATTACTGGCAGCTTATTACTATTATACAATATGTAACTATGTGAATACTGGAGCTCCAATATTGCTGCCATCATCACTATTCTTATTTCAAGTACCATTACCATTATCACTACCACTACTACTACTATTGTCAATACTAGTACTATTATCAGAATCACATCACACCCTATAATACCACCACTACCACAACAACCATCAAGAATCACCATGTCTCTATGTTTTGCCTAACCAGCTAGTATAATTGATGCAGAAAGTGAATAATTATATTGTACATTGTTCACTGTATGAAGTTGATGTGCAAGATTGATCACCACAATAATAAATACAAATTTTATAAAACAATATACCAACTATAAATTGAGATGCTACTATTGATTGAACATAGACAATTTGTTTGGAGATCATCAGATTGCCAAAATAGTAATAATTCAGATACAGAAAACTGAACGGTTGATATTATAAAGAATAACAGTAAACAGAGTATATTCTAACAATATTAAAATTGAATCTAGAATTCTGGATTCTGATTTGGAAAGATATTATTTAATTGGAAAAAGTTGTGTATTAATGATATCAAATTGAATAAAATCAAATACTGTTTTATATAATTATTTAACAAAACTATATATATACAGATGTGCAAATAATGAATAAAATAAACTTGATATATATGAGAAAGAATTTCTGCTGTGCTTTAAACAAGCTGTTGAAATAAATATATTATATTTAAAAGGGTAAAAATATTTGAAATACATATGAAATTGAAATTGAAAGAAGGAAATTATATATGAAACAATTATAATTGATAAAAGTATTTTGATCAGAACATAGATTTGCAAGTTGTCTATATAGTTGAAGACAAGAAATTAAAAGTGGAAAAAATTGAGTAAATAATATTTGTCTAATTATTTAAAATATAAAGTTATAAATAATTAGAATTAGAATAGATTTAAAATCAATTAGGTAAATTATTATTAAATACAAATATAATTGTAATTTAAACAATATTTTCAACTACTAATATATTAAAGTATAGAAAATACAATAAAAATATTTATGATTGCAAAGTAAAATAGATACTGGAAAGTTTTTTGATTACTTTTACTATCTCAATATCTTTGCAATATGTATACCCTTTTATTTTATTTATATATGAAAATTATTCAATATTAGCCTCTTTGTAATATGTGAAATATATATTATATACTGATTAATATTTGAATAAAGTAGAATAGTATTATCAAAAAGAAAATAATTCCAAATTGATATATTGAGAAGATATTTCAAATAATTTAATTTATATTTGATAATATAATAATAACTTGTTATCTAATCTTGTTTGTATGCAGGTAACAAGTCCATTAATTCATATACTTTACAAATAGTTTTCATTTGGTTTATTGTTTATAACTATATTTTTGAACAGTATTTCTAAAATCACACTTTATTGGTTTGAATATATATAGCAAGGCTGTAATACAAATTGCTGATACTTGATTAAAGATTACTACATATACAGAACAATTTTCATTCAGTATTCAAAGAATCTTGTCAATATTATTCTGTTTGAAGTAACTTATTGGTCAACTGAAACGGGTTTCAAATATTTTATCTACTGAAGGAGAATCAGATATTCAAATGATACAAATAATATTTTGGCCAAAGATAAATATTATAGATGTATTTGAATTGAAAATTTTTGGTTGCATAAATATCAATGAATAGAAGGAACTGAAATATATAACAACAAGAATACTTCAATTTATACAGTACCAAAATAGGAAATAAATTTAATCAAAGAAGAATCATGGCTGAAGAAAAAGAAATCAAATGCCGAAAAAATGATCCAGTTCCAGATAACTATTGCAATAAAAGTCAGCATGATAGAAAAATATTGTAAAAATTATGTACAAAGTATAGAAAAGTTGGAATTTATTATAAACAAATCAATTGAAACAATGATAGTTGCAATTATTATATAAAAATTGAAATGTTTAGTGGAGATTTAATCTACAGTTCAACTATTTTCTTATCTATAAAATGATACAATAGCCTCAACACCCCCTATTATGACTTATATGATTCTGAATCAATAGTTCTGCTGTGTTCTCACCCAAAATTGTATATTACAGTTTTTAAATTTTTGTTTTGGCTTTAGTCAACCCTTCTGATTATAAAAATTTATTTTTCCATATAGTTAATAAAACCCTGAAAACTTTAAGTCATGAAACTTTGTAAATGATTCAGTCTACAATTGGATCAATCTAATGTATTCAAGTTTATATCCAGATACTCTTACTACTTTGGCGGTGTTTACTGGCTTGATACTGGTAATAATTGGTATTTAGTATGTATATTCAGCAGTTACTTCACAATCGACCAGTAATATATTCCTCTAAGCAAGATATCTATTGATATTGTCTGTCGGTATTAAAACTGATAAGATATCTACAGTACTGTGTTTGGGATGTGTCATTACTGTTACTGCCATATCATGAGATATTTTGGCTCTTACTGATCCACTACCAGTATATTATTACTGTATATTACAGTATATCACAGCTTTTGATAGATTTTGAGACACTACCATATATACATATATGGTTTTCAATTGCAAAAATAATATCAGAAAATACCTGGATATGACGATTTTGAAAAACTACTTGATATTTGAATATACGGTTTACAAATATAGTAAATGCTTTCAAAGGAAATTCTCATGATTTCTTGTATTCTCACTTAGATGCACTTGCTTACTGACTTCAAAAAATTTTATGAACCTTGGTATTGAAAAATGCCATATCTATAGATATTTATCTACAGTATTCATACAGTTGAATGAATAGGGATGTCAAGGTAAACTATAATGAGAGATGGCTCTTATGAACTATTTAGAAGTTGTAACTCTGAAACACTTTTACAACTCTTATATGATCACTTTGGAAACTCTGGTATTGTCACTCTGATAATTTGGACATGCTTGCTCAGGAGAAGGCTGGGAGTAGGATGGGCCAGATGGCTTTCAAGTGTGCTTCAAGACATTGAAGTTGCAATAAATACATGCAGCAGATTGCAAGTGGAGTTGGAGACATATGGACATGATGGCTTACAAGTTAGCTTGGAGAGAAGGTGATAATAAAGGATTGGGTTGATAAGAAACAGGGTCGATAAGAGACAGGGTTGATATGAAATTGAGCTGATTTGAAAAAGGGTTGAGAGGAAATAAAATTGATGAGAGCTGGGGTTGATGAGAAATAGGGTTGATAAGAGATAGAGTTAATGAGAAATAGGGTGGATTAGAGATTGGGTTAATGAGTAATATGGTAAATGAAAGATGGCTCTGAAAAGGACTTGGAAAGAGATTGTTTGAATCCCAGCTGCACAGGGTACAGGCCATACATCACAGGAGTTATTTTGTATCCAACCTGCCTCCAAAGATATTTGTCCATAATTCAATAGCTGAGTGAAGCATTCAACTTGAATGAGAAGCCGAGAACCTGTACTTATAATAGAGTAAGTCACTGCAGTTGGCTGCAGAGATGAAAGGGCTATCAAAATACAAGTGCAATTGGTATGAGGCCTAACTGTGGACATAATAAGCCACAGTTTGGAAGCCATGAGGCTGCATATATGGTTTTCAGTAGCAAATACATGTTTGGGAAATGAAGAATGGGAGGACTACAAAGTATTTGGAAGATATTGGTTGAATAATAATTGCTGAAAGCTATTCGAAAATATGATTTTAGCATTGAATAGTGATTCAGACAGAGATAACTTTATGGTATATATCCAGAGATTGCAAGGGGAGATGAAGATTAAAATGGATGAGCAAAAAGGGAGAGACATTGTAGAAGCATGGATATATATATGTGAAATCAGATCTCAATTTGGTAGGTTTTATTTGTATTCTTGTCAAACAGTTGCTTTGCTAAGCTACATATGACTGAGATGGTTGAAATAGTACCACTCTTTCAAGTGTGCAATACTAATTTGGGTTAGAAGATACAAGATTAGATACGATCACAGGCTCAACATATATAATTGAGGTCTAGTTTTCCTCATATGAGTCTATACTCCAGCTATTATTCATTTTCTCTCTACTTTATTTTCTCCCTTTATTTGCTTATATATTTCGATCTCCCCTCCACCTTATCCTATCAACAGTTAATTCTCCCCCTTGAGTATCACCTGTCAACACTCAGATGATAACTAATACCTGGTATCATCCATTCTAGTATGTCTGCAATATTTTGGGCAACCAACTCTCTCTATATATCCTGTTGACTGAGTACTATATATACCGAGCCTCACTTTTCTATTGAAGTCATGATTTCTACTCATCTTAACCATTGTGGGTACACATTGTCTAAGACCATCCTTATTCCAATTTCAGTCACAGTGAGTCAGGGTTGATTCACGGCAACTGATATCCACAACCAACACTGGTAGCAACCAATATGCTCCCATGGAAGTACATGCCACACCATATCATTGTTACAGCCTCAATTATTCTTTTCCTGTGCAAGTCCTCCACTTGCCTTGCTAATCATGAATCGACATTTCCGGCCCTAGGTAACACTGATGAATTTATATTCTCTCCAGTCTTTGTATTCTATATCTGTCTTTGAATTTAACCCTACCAAAAATTCACAAGTACTGTTTTTCATCAATCCAATCTGTCACAGTTGTGCTGAGTGACAATCGATGGTGGAGTGATGATCAGTGATGAATATAAAAGTATAAGCACGACGAGAATGAAATGAGGTTTCAAACGAAAAGCTCAAGCAGGGCGAGAATGACATCTGGTTTCAAACAGAGACTCAAGCACGACGAGAATGAAGTCAGGCTTTGAAAGAAAAGCTAAAGTACGACGAGAATGAAATAAGGTTTCGAAAGAAAAGCTAAAACACAACGAGAATAAAATCAGGTTTTGAACAGGAAATGACTGAATCGTGCAAAAGCGATGTACAGAGATAGCAGAAGTTCGGAGGGATTATAGAATGAGTGAATTACTGTTTATAAACCTGGCATTTGGTGGAGGATAAGTTTCTTTCTTCACTCATTCTGTCGTCTATAAAACAATAAATTAGCTTTGGCTTTCACTTCTTTCACACTTGGTGAGTCCGGATCGAGTCTCTTGCGTACAGTCCTCGTTTCTTTCGCTACAGGCTATTGTCGACTCTGAGCTTTGCTACTCTTGGATTGTATATCCCTAGAACCCCGAGCCCTGAACCCTCGTTACCCAGCCCTGGATCCTTGACAGAAAAACGAGTCTAAAATCGATTCTACCAGTTATATTCTTGTTTTATGTGCCGTTATCCTTACCGTTTAGGTTGTTATCATTGTCATCACATTTGCAACACGTCTTGCAAAGTTTATAAATCAGCAAGCAATTTCAAAAATAGATTGGTCATCCAATCCTACTGGAGACACATCTGTTCATCTTGCTTGTGGACATTTCGAAGACCTACGAATCCAGATATTATCGGCAACCAGTGCCACTTATGGAAAACACATGAGCGAGGACGAAAGGACCTGCGACTGTATTTACTTTTGCTACTGTTCAGAAGAATGTTAGTTAATCAACGAAATAGATCGACAGCGATTTACCATCGGGTGTGATATGTGCTGGAACCCAAAACAGTGTATTTGGTGCAAAATTTCCTGTGGCAACGACTGCTGGATTTACTGGAAAATTGATACCAGGAGGCACATCTGTGACAAGTACCTTGAAGTAGCACAAACCTTCGGTTGGAGAATGAATAAATATCTACACCAATCACCGTTTGAAAATTGCAAACATGTCGGGAGAATCTTCAAGAGCAACCCGCAATGTGACTGTGAAAAGGGCACTACAATTGGAACTGGAAAACATAACGCTGGCATATACAGAGATTAGGAGTGAGGAGCAACTCAGGAGTCTTATTCAGGACATCAACACAGGACTAACAGCCCTTGCTCGGTTACCGATGACCTGCAGATTGAACGAATTACAAAAGAAATGGCAATCAGTGCAGAATGCAGAGGCACAAATATCCGAGTTGTTGGCAGAAGGAAAGAAGGTCATTGAGGAACGGAACGACCTGAAACAAGAGCTGCTTCTTACGCAACAGACGTTGAAAACCACACAGCACAGAGTGCCATTCTGCAAACATGGAGACCTGCAAGCCAAGATCACAGATCTAGAACTACGATTGGAAAACAGAGCACCAGAAAGTACGGAAAACCACAGACAAGAACTGGAAGAAACAGAGGAACAGTGAAGGATCTGTGGAGAAGAAAGAAACGAATATCAGGATCAGGTCAAGCGAGTATTAGCACTGGCAGAAACATCGGATGGTGGCAATGGGGGTAGAGGACACAAAGGCAGTATAATACTCGGGATCTCTGGAACAGACCGAAGGGCACTTCGAAGATGGATGGCACAACTACTGAGAAAAATTGTGGATGAACCGGAACAATTCTTTAGCGAACAAACGAAAATGAGGTACATGGCAAATCGATTAAAAGGTGTCCCACTGAATGAAATGCAATCATACATTGACAGGAAAACCAGAAATCTGAAGTTAGAATCACTAGAAAAATTACTGGACCTGTTGCAGTTGGCCTTTGGAGACCAAGACATACGGGCCACAGTGAATCGGGAACTGCTGAAACTTAAGCAAAAGGATCGAAAATTTGCCCAATACTATGCAGAATTCCAATGGTGGGTATCTGACATCGATTGGAACGAAGCAGCCCAGTTGGAAGTGTTATGTCCAGGCCTATCTGAAAAGCTGAAGGACTCACTACAGCACTGCAACATCCCAACAGACCTCACGGAATTTGTCAAAATGTGTTCAACATGAGACACCCAAATCCGCACCCGAGCTGCTGAGAGAAATTCCGGAAGATGAGCAGCAGGGTCAAAGATATACGAAACCACGCGCAACACCACACCTGCCCCAGAAACAGCACCAGCAAGCACTGTGGTAGGTTACCACGGCCCTGCTCAAATGGATCTTTCAGCAGTGAAGGGGATGCAGATTACTCCGGAAGCACACAAGCGGCGAAGGGCAGGAGGACTTTGTATGTACTGCTGGGATAGCAGGTGCTTCGCAGCATTGTGCCGAAGAAAATTGAAAGTAGCATCAGCACAGGTGGAAGTAACACCTGTTGAGAAAGCAGGAAATGAAATGGATGCAGATTCGGGAACAGGGAAAGGGAACGATGTCGAGTTGGGAAAAGTCAAGGCCATTGCAATAAGAATGGCCATTGCACTGGACACGAATCTCCTTGGTCTACAGTTGTTAAATCTTGATTTCGAATTTCGCAGTTTTCGATCAGTAGTGCAGATCTTGAAAAGTTTTTAATGGAAAGCAAACATCTTGTTGTAATATGTTCGCTGAAAATTGGAGACAGGTTGATCAACACACTCGCCCTAATCGACTGCGGAGCCACGAGAATAGCATTTGTGGGTAAAGATTTGGTTTGCCATCATCAGTTAGAAGAAAAGGAATTACGAGAATCAAGAGAGTTAGAAGTTATCGATGGAAGACCCATCGAATGAGGAACCATCACGGCCATGGCCAACTTGAACATAGGAATACGATCACACCAGGAGCAATTACCAGCGTTCGTAACAAAGTTAGGGTATTACCTGATCGTACTGGGATTGCCATGGTTACAACTCCACAATGTCATGGTCAAATTCCAAAACCGAAGGATTGGCTTTGAAAGCAGTTACTGCCAACAGCACTGCCAGCATCATTCGAGTGGATGGGTTTGGGGCAATCACAGGGAAACAACAGCCGCAGATCAGGAAGGGCCGAAATTAGACATCTGCACGGTAGCAGCATCACCTTTCGTGAGGAGAATAAGAAAAGAGGAACTCAGGGTTTACGCCGTCACGCTCTACAAAATCAACAAAGGCCTAGGAATAAAAGATTTACAAGAAAAGTCCCTTGGAGAAGTTAATCCTAAAGAGTACCATGAGTTCCTACCGTTGTTCAGTAAAGTAATCGCAAAAACACTTCCACCGCACCAACTCTACGATCACAAGATTAAATTACAGGATGGCTTCACCCTACAGTTCGGACCCATTTACAGCTTATCTCGAGAAGAATTCCAAGTCTCAAAACAATGGATGGAGAGGAACTTGTCCAAGGGATTCATCCGGTCGTCTTCATCACCTTGCGGAGCTCCAGTGCTGTTCGCTCCACTGCCGGGGGAGGCCTAAGGCTCTGCGTTAATTACCCAGGCCTAAATGAAGGATCAATATACAACCGTTACCCTCTGACATTAATTCAAGAATCCTTGCTAAGACTCTCGAAGGCCAGCTATTACACCAAGTCAGATGTTTGTGATGCGTATAATGTGATTAGAATCACGGAAGGAGACAAATGGAAAACGGCTTTGAGAACTCGATATGGACTTTTCGAATCCTTAGTTGTGCCCTTGGGACTCACCACCGCGCGAGCATAGTTTCAAGAATTTATCAATGATACGCTATACCCCTTTTTTGACATATTCTGCACGGCCATTTTGGACGACATCCTCATTTACAGCGATTATCTAAATGAACATAAAGAGCACGTTAGAGCGAAAATGACATCACTCAAGGAAGCCGACCTCTACCTCAATGCCGAGAAGTGCAAGTTTCCTAAGGAAGAAGTCAAATATCCAGGATTAATTGTCGGAGTAAACGGAATCAGAATGGACCTGGAGAAAGTCCAAGCAGTTGAAAACTGGGAAGTACCGGAGAAACTTGAAGAAGTTCAAGCCTTATTAGGCTTGCTAACTTTTATTGACGGTTCATACAGAATTACAGTAGGGTGATACAACCGCTAACAAAACATATGAAAAAGTTAGTACCTTTTGATTGGGGACCAGATCAAAAAAGGGCTTTCGCGGAACTCAAAAAGGCCTTTACGATGGCACCAGTTCTAGCCCATTTCAATTATGAAAAGAAGACAGTCCTCAAAACCAATTCCTCAAGTTACGTATCCGTGGGAGTCCTCTCTCAGTACCACAATCAAGGAGTGCTACACCCAGTGGCCTTCATCTCCATGAAACATTCACCCGCCGAAGAAAATTACGGATTCTACAACCAAGAATCAGGCGTGATAGTCAACAGCCTGACACAATGGAGACCCGAATGTGAAGGTTCTGCACATCCGATCAAGATTCTTACCAATCACAAGAACCTGGAGTACTTCATGACATCGAAACTGTTTAATCGAAGGCAGACCAGATGGTCTGAATTTCTGTCAAGGTGTAAATTTATGATAGTTTACCGGCCAGGAAAGCAAGGCCAAAAACCCGATGCACTGACAAAAATACAAGGAGACATCCCTCCTAAGGGGGGGCAGAAAAAACCCAGCAAATCGTGCTAAAAACAGAAAACCTCGACCAGAGGGAATGCAAAGGGTCAATCGTGGCATTCATGGAAACAGTCGACAGGGATAGCGATTCCCTAAGCTCTGAAGAGCTATGGAAATGAATGAAAAATGTATGTCCGCACTCTCTATATGACAGTAGCAAAGGACTATGTACACATCAGGATCCGTCACTGGAAATTTCATAAATACAAATCCAACTGACAGATGAGGATAAGCTCAAGTGGATCCAAGAATGCCATTACTCCCAGGTCGTGGGACATCCAGGACAAGCAAAAACTTATGACTTCCTACACTGAAGTCACTCCTGGAATCAGATGAGGAAGGATGTGGATCGCTATGTACGCAACTGCCACACCTGCCAACGAAGCAAGGCAACCCACCAATTATTTAATGGCTTGTTATGACTGTTAGAAACACCAGAGCAATCATGGAAGGACTTGAGTATGGACTTCGTAGTCAGACTGCCAGAAAGCGAAGAGTTCAACGCAGTATGGGTAGTGGTCAATCGGCTAACAAAGATGCAATATTTAGTACCCTGTATGGATCATGTAGATGGAAAGAAGCTGGGAGAAATGTATGTCAAAGAAGTGTTCAGACTGCACAGACTGCGCAAAACGATAGTGTCCGATCGAGCACCGCAATTCACTTCGGAATTCTGGTAATACGTCTGCGAAAGATTGGGAATCGAACAAAGATTGTCAACCGCATTTCATCCCCAGACTGACGGCCGAACTGACAGAGTCAATGCAGTAATGGAACAGTATCTCAGAAACTTTGTAAATTACCATCAGGATGATTGGGTTCGGTGATTACCATTGGCAGAATTCGCAGCTAACACTCATACCTCGGAGACAACTAAATGCTCCGCGTTCTTTGGCAACCGCGGCTTTCATCCACGAATGACTTTCAGCCAACATCCAATCAAAGATCCTACTGATATTCGCGAAGTCAACGCCCAGCAAATGGCCCAACGAATGGACCAACTTTTTAGTGAACTCAGAGCCGAAATAAAAAGGGCCCAAGCCGTACAGTCCGAAAAAGCCAACAAGTCCCGAAGGGTCCGCACATCGCTGGAAGCCGGCGATGAAGTTTGGCTGGATGCACGAAATATATCAACAACCTGACCAAGCAAGAAACTCAATTGGAAACACATAGGACCATACGAAGTTACCGAAGTCATCAGTCCCTGGGCCAATTGAATCAAATTACCCAATCAGCTACACATCCACAATGTCCAACCGATATCTCGGTTGGAGAAAGCCGCTCAACACCGTCTCCGGTATCCAAAGCAAGAACCACCACCACCAGTCATGGTAGATGGAGAAGAACAGTAGGAGGTCGAATGGATAGATGATTCCAGGCTGTTTCGAAAGCAGTTACAGTATTTGGTGAAATGGAGGGGCTACGATGAACGCAGTTGGGAACCTGCGATCAACGTCAACGGGCTGAAAGATATCGATGAGTTCCATACCGAACAACCTGGTAAGGCTGGGTCGTGAACCTCGTAGGTAAACGGCGTTGGAGAGGGGGTGCAACTGTCACGCTTGTGCGGAGAGACAATCCATAGTGGAGTGATGATCGGTGATTAATATAAAAGAATCATTACAACAAGAATGAAATCAGGTTTCGAACGAAATGGTAAAGCACAGCGAGAGTGAAATCAGGTTTCGAACAGAGACTAAAGCACGACGAGATTGAAATTAGATTTTGAACGAAAAGCTAAAACATGACGACAATGAAATCCGGTTTTGAACGGGAAACAACGGAATCGTGCAAAAGCGATGTACAAAGATAGCAGGAGTTCGGAGGTATTATGGAACGAGTGAATTACTGTATATAATCCAGGAGTTGGGTGGAGGATAAGTTTCTTTCTTCGTTCGTTCTCCTATCTATAAAACAATCAATTAGCTTCGGCTTTCACTTCATTCACACTTGGTGAGTCCAGATCGAGTCTCTTGCATACAGTCCTTGTTTCTTTAGCTACATGCTATTTTCAACTCTGAGCTTTGCTACTCTTGAATTTTATAACCCCTACAACCCCGAGCCCTGAACCCTCGATACCCAGCCCTGAATCCTTGACACACTCCCTCATCACACCTTTTACTCATCAACCCTATCTATTATCAAATCTGTCTGTCATTACACCTGTTTCTTCCAACCTAATTTCTCATCAACCTTATGCTTTATTGATCTTGTCTCTCATCTTCCCCATCTGTCCAAGTCCATTTTAGAGCTATCTTGTGTATCTTATTCCAGGCCTACTTGAGAGCTGATATATCATCTTGATTTACATCTACTCAAATGCCATCTTGTATATCTGTCCAAGTCCTTTCCAAGCCATGTCAACCATCTTGCTTCAAATTTAATGGAGTATAAGCATATCTGTGTTGTAAGAAGAGGAATATTGAAAGTAAAAGAGTGGGAATGTAGAAAGTTTCCAAAGTGATCAGGTCAGAGTTGTAAAGATGCCAGAATTATAGGACAGTTGGAGTGGTGATATTGTCAGAGTTGTAAGAGTGTCAGAGTTGCAATTTAGGAATAATAGAGAAGTTGACAATTTAGGAATGAAGAAATAGTGGATGTTATAATCAAATATGGAGTGATGATGAGATTATAGTATTCACCAATCTGGAATGCCATGCAACCATTGGGCTTGATACAATCATGGCTATCATATATATGAACCTTGACAAGTCACCATGAGCTTTGAAAGAATCACCGCAATCATACCTGGAAACTCGGCCATGTGACAATGATTGTACCAAAATATTTAATGTCTGAGGTATAACAACACTAGATGCTTGGGCTACTACATGGAGAAATGCATTTTGAATCTGCAAAAAGGTTGACATACAAATATAAGTTACAGTATGTTGGGGAGATACTACTAGTGTATTATTTGAAATATTCATAATAGACTCAAGTCTATCGGCATTCATTGGCATTATGGCAGTTCAGAGATATTATTTTAAGTTATATGGCATGTCACAAATAGCAGGTATTGTGTTATTATTTTGCAGTTGTAAGTAGATCAAGAAACAGATATATTGTTTAAAATGAGCACCAATTGAGTTATGGCGGTACATTTTGAACTATGATAGCTGTGTACACAATTGGAACCGCACTAATATATCCTACTGATTCTCACACCCAAAATTCATCAACTGTTTGTTGGCTCAGATTAAATTCACCAAATATCAGAGGACCAAAAGGACAATTACTTTTTGGACAATACAAATACAGTATTTTCATGAAATAATGATAGTAATAACACAGCATGAAATTGAAGATAATTAGAAATCAACAACCCAGTTTTCAAACACATTTGGAAGAAAAATTGTAGTCCAAATATTGAATTCAATGATTTGAACCCTGATACTAAAAATATAACTGTGTAGGTACCCATGCTACCAAAGAATAAACTGAAGTTATTATTCACTCTTTCGACAACAAGACTGCTCGAGCATGTCCACTTCTTTCAGCGATAGTGAATAAACAGTTTTATATTAGCTGAGATTTATTTTACACAAATAGATATTCAGGAGAATATCAATGGTATTCAAACATACCATATCCTTAAACTACTCTAAAAATCCTGTTGATTCAATTTCCAATCAATGGATTATATATATTTTCAAAACAATAAAAAAATATTTACCATTCAATATTATATATACTGAAAACTGAGTAATTTTACCCGGTATCAAATCTTCAAATCCAATAATTGTTGGATACACTGGGAAATTGATCGATACCTGATACATATCTGTACTGACTACTTAAAAGTATCACAATTGTTGAATCAGAGAGGGAGGCAAATTATTAATTATTTCTGTCTACCATACTTTATTACCTGCAATGATGTGCAACAGCAACCAAATACAAATGAAATATTATAACAATATTTCACAAAGATAGAAAGTATTGACAAGATCAGTATTGGTGGACAGTAACATATTCATGTAACTATAAACACTCGAAGCAACAATGACCATATAAAATATACTGTTAAAAATATTGTGGGCACCTCTGGACTCAATCAAAAAGTGAGTAGAACAATCATTTGAAATGATCATTAGCTCAGAAGCAATGATATCAGAAAGCGGTGACAGAATTGCTGATCTAATTTGGGATGTGGTTAATTTGAACAAAAAAAACAGCAAACATATAGAGGCCGAACTGAAATTGACATACAAACAAGTCAAAACCTTTGAAGCAAATATACCTATTTGTATCTACAAAGATTTTCATGCAAAAGTTTCACATCTGGTATAACAACTAGCAAGCAGTATTTCAGCATATATAGAACACATAAAACCAAAATCTGAAGATGTATAGAAACAATTGAGGGTTGTTGAACAAAAAACAAATGATATCAGTATCAGATCAACAGAGTAAGAGTATCAACAGAAAATAGTAGAAATGGTAACTGTAAGAAAAACAAAAACAGCAATATTATATGATGTTTGGGAATAAACTGGAAGGTACTTGACAGATACTAGAATATTCTATTGCTCCTGAAAATTGTTGATCATTCCCAGAGATTCTTCAACAAGCAAGTAAAGATGATATATATAGTCAATATATTGGAAGGGGTGGTACTGTCATGAATGCAGCCCTATGTTGATAGCACCACAGGGTATATATTCATCAGGAAAAGATTTCCACCTACGTAGGCACCATACGCACCTACGTAAGCGACTTTTGCATTGGGTGCATTGGGAGCGTACGTAGGAGGCAACCACACTGATTTTTGTATGCATAGCAATGTTTGGAGTTGTTAGTGCAACTGTAAGTGAGGTCAGCCTTATTTGCAACACCGGATCATTATTACGCATCCATTCACTTCGTCTATAGACAACTGACGGTTGCTCAAGCCATAGGTGATGGATATTCTATTAACGTATTTCGTCGGCAAGTTATATATCATTGCGCATGCACTTTCCAAGGCTGGTACAACAATTATGTACATTGGTAGTCCATCTACTGTCACCATCCTTATATGTAGTGTAATTATTGTCAATTTACTTATCTCATAACTCGCTCAGAGTTGCTTTGCAATACCATATCATAATTCCGCATCCATTCACTTCGTCTATAGACAACTCATCGTCGCTCAAGCCCTAGGTGATGGAAAGTCTATCGATCTATTTTGTTGGCAAGTTATATACCATCGCGCATGTACCTTGCAAGGTTGTTACGACAACTATGTACATTGGTAGTCAATCTACTGTATACGTAGTGTTATCTCACAACTCGGGGCGAAGCCTTTGGAGTATATAAATGGCACATGGAAATAATGACTAGTAACTATTTGGCAAATACATGTACAACTTGTGAAATAATCTAAACAACTATATGCATTGCCGAAGCAATTTTTCCCCACCAGCAAGGGCCTCGTACAACTCCTGCAGTACATAATGAATCGTATTCCATGTTTTCAAATCCATATGACTATTTACAATCCAGCCAGAGTTAGTCTCCTTTGAAGTAGATAGAACTTCGGGTATAAGATGCGCAGCACTGCAGATGTGGCCCGCAGCCAGAACCTTGTAGGCATTCTCTCCCGATGCTGGAACTCTGACCATCGAAGAGATGGCATCTGGCAATCCTCCATGGAATGGTTTCGTCACCAGCACAAATGATAATATAACACGTGACTGGGAATTTGGAGTTTGAAAACACGAAGTAATTGGTATGGTAAGCGTCCTTGCAATGCTTTATGTGCAGGTTCAGGAAATCTCAGACGTTGTCAGGCCATCATCACCCATACCCAATCGTTTTTCTGTGGTCCCGTATACCATTCCATTTCTCCCGAAGCCCGAATTTTCTCATATGGCAATTGGCCATTGAATCCTTCGATGGGGATCTCAATGGTATGAAATATGGCGGCCTGGCACGTTCGCAGGTTATCCATGTTGATGTATATCATCGAGGCGTTCACATATGCTAACGTCGAGTTGATCAGACAACTCTGGAGAATGTTGTCATGGCTATACGAATTGCATATATCTCCATACGTAGTTACTCCCTTCTGTATCGAGCCAAACAACACCTGTCGATTGACATTGGAACCCTCCGCACTGCATTCGCCAGTGGCAGCAGTCAGATAGCTCACGTTCAGCTCGGGTGGCCCATTCGTAACATTGCTGAAACCATTT